>LGAG01000201.1:28855-87988 GCA_001278395.1 Lerema accius
TATTTTGATTGCAATGTAATTAATTAACTAGTAATAAACATAGATCTCCTCCATTCTCCTCCTCCCCCTCACACTGTGAGAGGAGACCCGAGCCCAGCAGTGGGACAGTTATGGGTTGTGATGATGATGATGATATCTTGCTTTTTCTTAGTAGGTGATATCATGGATATTGATAAACGCTTTGAAATTAAGGTGGGTGTTTACATGTTTAGGGGCAATGTCCTATTTCAGAAAAGCCTTTCATTAAATAAGCATAGTTTTCAGCTCTACCTCTGCGTGGCGGTGACTCTTCAGAAGACCTGTCTAATCAATTTGTTTGAGATACAGTTACATGAAAAAAATCCTTTCTTTCTGTACGAACTACGTATATATCTGGTTATGAATTTATTATGTAACAAACTAGTACATTCCTATCACATAATATCGCGATAGCAACAATTGCGTAAGCACATCGTCTATGTACGATTCAGTGGCAATAAAAACCAGCATCAAAATGTAGTTCCCGCGCCAGCTGCCACCTAGACATGGCTAGACATGATTTTTCGTGGAAATCTTGGTATTCACGTATGAGTCGTATGGTATTGTTTCACCGATGTCGGTTCTTTCCAGTCGTTGTAGTAATATACTGCAGCAGTAGCCGAGTAATGTACAGTATTTGTGACTAGTCAATTCAAAAATAAATTTTATAGTGATAATGAGTAAGTGAGATAGGTACGAGAAACAATTATGAAAAATTAAATTAAATACATAGTGAGTTAACTACGACGGGGCTAAAACATGAAGTTGCATGTTATACGCGGCACCCCACGCCGTAAACACCTCAGTTGTTTTATCAATACTTTAACACTTCTAACGTATCAACTTAAAAGCGTTATTATTGTAAGTTCCAGTAACTTAGACCCGTCTATCATAGGACTGTGTAAAGTGTTTAAATTAAACTATGGGTTAAACCTTAGTTAATTATGTGGAAATAGAGATTTAATGATTGGCGTGTATTTTTAACAATATCGTAATGTCGAAAATAAGTGACCAGGAAAAGGCAGAAGCGCGTGAACAATTTGAAAATCAATTACGGTATGCTTTCGTTAATTATGACTGTACTGAGGAGGAGGAAGATATCGCAGAGGTAAGTATGAAATATAAGATCAGTTTTCATAACTTTGTATATACCTTGGCTTATTTTCTTTAATACCCTAGTATTATTGAACATCCATTTCAGCTAACTTCTGTAATTTTCGTTCTAAGACGTACCTATAAGCCTAGTCAATATGTGGAAACGTTTCATTGTGTTACATCAAGTTTTAGACAAGGTTAAACTGTTCGCTTATACGATTTTTCCATAAAGATCGCCTTATTGTCTTCACGCAATCGTTGTAGGCAATCTTGACAAGCGATGCAAATTATACCTTTCTTTTTATGAGCCCGATGTCGAACATGCTTTGGCGTAGAAATGATACGAATCAACTAGTCAGTCAAAAAGTATTATTGAGAGCTGCCCGACATGTGCCTAATACGGAAACATATTCCTCGTGACCTGTCTTTGTAAAATTGTGCAGTGATACCTTTGACACCACTGGCTGACCAGGATGGTTGATTTAGTCGTTGTCCAGGTAGATATAAGAACCTCGCTATGTCCAATCATTCATAAGTAATATTTAAAACAAACTTTTTAAGGTGTTACATTCATGTTTTAACCAAGTTCTGAACAAAGAACTGCTGAGCTTAAGAAATTAAAATAGAAGTACTTAATTACTATCAGGAAATTAGTTTTAAATTATATTTGAAAACATTGGCTAAGTCGTTAAAATTAACAAAAGTTTGATAGATAAACATTTAAAAGTAGAAAACTTTCAAAAATAGAAGCGGTGACTGCAATTAATTTAAAAAATGTGATACTGTTTTGCAATCTCGACATTATTACCACGTCTTTGAAACTTTCAAAGTTATGTTTGTTATTTGATCATAATAGTTTATTTCCTGTGAGGAAGCGGTTCCACGGAGCAACAAGGCAAGGAAAACTTAATGAAGAAAGTTTTAAAATTACCTTTTGTAACTCTGTCTTAATACTGAAGAATTTAGCATAATACTTCAGGCATTATTAGATCCCGACGACAATAAAGGCATGCTGTACCTTATCAACTGTTGCAATTATTAGTTGCTAGAGGGAAGAATTTTGCATGATGGTATTATATTCATAAAATATTAATCTCGGCTCTATTAAGGCTGCATAGAATATGGGCCGCGATTTTCTAATACAGACTAGGCCTTTGTAAAAGGCGTCTGAAGCCAACTGCTTGATATTAAAGTTGTAGCAAAGATATATGTTGTCAATATTACTTTATAAGTTAAATTATTAAGGCATTATCTTTCTGCGATCTCCTCTTGCCTGAGTCAGCCGCCAAACAACTCGGTTTAGGAGTTTGAGTTCTTTCTTTCAACTGCAACGCAACTTGGACGCCTTGTATGTTACTTACTATGTCCATAGGCGACGATTAAGAATTATTTATTTTTGAGTTATTTAAAAATGATAACAGTCTATCAGCCTAATATATTTAGTTTATAGGATCAACTGTAAAAAGTTTTTAAGTCCTTCGGTTACAATGTAGAAATGATAGAACCTAATAATGTTAATATCTACCCATTTATTCTTAGCTTAATACGGAAACATGATGCCTTCCGGTATTATATTAATATTGAGGTATAATTATTCTTAACAAAAAAAAAATTCTATAGTAATTTTTCAAAGCGCATCTGATTATTACAAAATGCTCCTTAGTTTTACTGCTTCGGTGGGTCTGACATTTTATATTGGTCCTTGCAATTTCATATAAGGATTCCATCTTAGCGGTCGTAGTTCCTTCCATTCTTTGAGTAGAAGAATAGACTGACTTTTAATGCGAAATAATGCGAAATATAAAAGAATGTCACTAAACAAAGAATGCCAGTAGGTTTTAGTCGGAAAGAATATCAGTAGGTATTCATAGTAGGTATGTGAAGCCAGGCAGAAGCATTGACAGTATTATTCATAAAAGTTTTTTATGGCATTCGTGATAAATGCTACTATTTCCAGTGGGAACACGATAGATGTTATCTTTCAGCATGTGAGCATAAAATTTGGAATAAACTTCGTTCACGTTCGTTTGAGGTTAGTCTGGTGATTTCTTTCGCACGCATTCAACGATTTTACCGTTCTTAAAGCATAAGTACACACGAAAGGTTTTAATAGGACCTTACACAATTTGAAGACACATGGAACAGTTAGCCTTGTTCCGTGAAACACGTAGTTATTCAGCGTTTTGAGTAATGAATCTATTTGCTGACAACCAGATGTTACTTCAGACGTTTATTGTATTGTGGAGACAGTAGCTCTACTTTTTAGAGTTTTTAAGTTTAGTTATATTTAGAGTTTGTATATATCAATCGATATGGATCTTACGATGGTTGGAAGGGTCATCAGCAATTTTGTAAGTACCTACTATTCAAGAATGTTAAGAAATTATTTTGAAAATATTCAAATTGAAAAGTGAAGTCTTTAATAATTATCTAAGGGAAAGAAGATAATTATTAAAGGAATAAAAATGTTTTTATTCAATAAAGTGATGAATGGCCTTATATGCTAAGCGTTAGGTATAGTTTTATATCTGTGAGTTAAAGATTAATTTAAATAATTAAAAATTATATCATAACCCTTTTTGGGATCTTGCAGGTATTGCAATTTTTAAGCTTAGATTTATTAAGTGTATTATCGTCAATCTTACTTAAGTTTAACTCAGTTTTAAATCGGAAGTGTTTTATTGTATGTCATTTCTTTGCATTTGGCATTTTAAACCCACGACGGAATAGATATTATTATGTGCGTTTAGGTTGAGAGGATGTGTGTTTGTTTGTTTGTGGGTTCGTGCAAACGAATGTTCCAGACTATCTCCAAAACTACTGGAGTGATTTAGATACGGTTCAGTGAAGGACAGGTGAGCATCGGCGATTGTTCGTAGACAAATGTCATAGTGCTAACTCGCTAGGGGGCGCAGCACTAGTAGTGTTTTGATTAATATTCTATAGCAATAAATCCAAACTGGTTAAAATAATTTAGACTGGACTTTCTATAAAGAATTGATGATAGACCACCAAATATTTCTAGCTAATTTAATATAATACGAGCAATTACGGGGTATTTTGTTGGTTTAATAATTATATTCTCTGAGTCCGGCTATTTTAAAATGTTATTTACTTAATTCTTTTTTGATTATATGTTTTATCTTTTGTGGGTATTTCCAAAATTTTTAATTTTGATTTTTAATCATATTTCCTCCATAAGGGAAAGCTAATAATCTGTTATTCTTGTCGTATCGTTTTTAAAGTTTATAAATATTTACTAGGTATTATGCTAATAAGCCTTGCAAACTTTATTTTGCAAAGTGTAGTTTGCGCATTCGGAATTCATTTTAATCAGCTCATTAGGAAGATTAGTAAATTTCAAACACGCAATAACTGTTGCATGTAAAAACTAATAACATTAATTCACCTGTAGTAGTTTCATGATACTCAAGGTCTTTTAAATTGTATAGCAGTATATGTATTCAATGACCATTATTACAAATTGGATCGTAGGAAATAGTTGATGCATTTGGAATTTATTTGGCAGAAAATGCAAGTTACCAATTTTCACAATAACAATCACTCTTCAATAAACTATTATATTTACTCCATTCGTGTTCAAAACGAAATATGCGATTTATAGCTATAAGTTGGGTAAAGAAAAGTGAGGTTTATATTACGAATTGCTGTGAGGCTTGGCACCAAGGTTGCCTATTTACGACTTTACGCCCTAAACACGTACCTACCGACAGTGGAAGGCGACGATTCTAAAACATTGCGTGTCTCCGTCAGTATTAGTACAGGCAAGTGCGACGCCGTACCATCCCCATCCCTTTTAATGACACCTCCTATTTGTCCGCTTAATTTGCAAATTAGAACAATAGATTTAGTTGAAACCTTTCTGACTGAGTAGTTCGAAGTAGACTGCCCTCTCGGCTTGTCATGAGCGGTTCATTAGCGGAGGCTTTAAAAAATTTAATGGTAGAACGAAGCGTAAATTGTATACTAAAGAAACGCGATAATAAAAACGCGCAACATTAATAAAAAAGTAAACTTTTCGTACCTTTCACCAACTTTAATTGAAGTGAACACATAAAGTTAACATGTTTGTGTGTGGAATAAAGCCTGGGTCTAGCGAGGAAGAAGAAGAAGAAGATGTTGTTGTGATACTGCAGGTTTAAATTACAGCGATATATTTAACAAATTTTGTGGTATTAAAACATTTTAAGAACCGGTAGATGGATATAAAATTGATCACATTTCCTTCCACCTCGAATGTGCAGATGCAAGCATGTTTAAGAAAGAATTGTATGATCCTTAAAAATGGGACTTGAATTCCTTTTTTCTTTCTAGAAAAGACGAGAAGAATGCGAGCGAAAAGCAAGGAGGGGGGAGATGGACCCCCGGTTGGAGTTCACCTTCCAACTTCTGATAGACGGCACTGGACTTCCTCGACATGCCATAATGGATCATGTTTTCGAAGGAAATATGGTTCGCATTACGACGATAGTAATTTACAATACTATTCTATCGAATATTATTAGTCTGTACGTTAACGTAAATACATTTGTAGCTGGATGACATCAACCAACTGTTCTTGCCGCATATGAGGAATAAGCTTCTCTGGTACTATCAAGATGTTGAAGAGGTAGAACAGAGGCCTCTAGTCGAGGGCACGAAGCCTCGACAGCAAGGACAGGGCAAGCAACCGCCCCCCTTAGTGACCCTTAAAAAGAAATTATTTTTGTCAGATGGATGGGATGTCAGATTTACAGGAGTTTGTATTTACATGTTCAGAATAAATGTCAGCAAGCAGTTACCAGAAGAAGGCTTCCATAAAGATCTGTAAGTAAATATTAGTTGCATAAATCAAATTAGAAACTATAATAAAACAACACGATTCATTTTCTTGAAACCTTAATGATGTCGCAGCTGTAAGCTTTGAATTAAATGTAATGTTGATTTATTCTTTATCATATTATGAAAGCTATAGTAGTAAAGTTGATAAATGTACCAACGACCTTACTAATTAAAAAAATTATTCTTAACAACAAAAAAAAAACCGACTTCAAATGAACTGTTTATTTATTGTGTGTAAAAATATCTAACAGACGCATTATAGTACAAGTACATTTATAAATCCAATTATAAATGTATCCATTTTCAATTATATTAATTGATGATTTTTTTATTTTAGTTTTTGTGGGATTTTAAATGCTGAACATGTGGGTCTTGTGACGGCTATAGAGCGAGTAATGGAACATGTGTATATGAGTGCTTTAGCTCACCCCAGCAGCGATGGCGATGAGGACGAGACCAGGTTCCCTATCGTCAAAAACCAGCTGTTACCTGGTTTAAGGTCTTTTTGCAGTGCTCTAAAAGGTACTACATAGTTTCCACAAAACCAATATTGTAAAATAATATAATAAATGTTGAAGAGTTACTTTCCCAGCGGCTTACTGCGATCCTAAGTGATTGACGAAGTTATGCAACTGTAGGCGCGGTTGAAAAGTGGATGGGTGACAACTAGAGGCAAAATTTCATTAGGGTTTCTGTTCAAAGGGCACGTTTAGCTGTCGGTCCCTGTCATTATTAGATGACAACTGTTAATTCATGTCAAAGGACTTAGGACGGCATAAAAACTTCCATCAATTGGGTTGACCGCCAACTCTATTCCGCACTGACGTGGCGTGGTGGGGTAGATATGTTTTAGGCCTCATCAGCTATGACACTCGTATTCGGTAGTGGGTCAGTAATGAGTTTAGGCCCAATGAGAATATAATCAATTTTATAATAATATTTGTTTAACTAGCTTATCAGCTTTACCTGATTATATACCTAGTAACATTTTCCACGTGACAGTGTGTGAAGACGTCTGTAACCAGGTGAACTTATTTGACGATGGAAAGGCGATCATGGCAAGTATACAAGACACGCATGAGTTGAAAGAAATGACGAAGAATGCCAGCACCATCACCACGCTCGAGGAAAGAGTTAATGAATGGATTAAGAAGATTATGGAGGTAAAATAGGAACAATGTTTGCATTGAAAAAAAATTGTATACAATTAGGTACAGGTAATTATTAAAATGTAGAAAAAAAAATATTTTAAAGAAGACCCAGCTCTTAAACTTCGCTGAAATAGCATGTTGAGCGAATAAATTTAAAATGCTCCGCTTAACTAGGCGTATCATTATTATTTCAAGTGTAACATTCAGTTGTACTCTTTAGAACTAATTGAGCTCGAAGACGTTATTACATCAGAAATTCTGTTCCTCTCTCAAGCCTCACCCAGTCTGCTTACAACATACCAGCTCTCACAGATACTATTCTCCTCTAATGGTTGTTTCCCTGGCTATTGTTATGTGCTTAAAGGACACCTAGTATGCCTGGATAATGGTATGTCCTTATAGGATTCTTACAAAACTAAAATACAATTCTTGCAAGTTGTGCTAGAAAGTGTAAAACCTTCGCGTAATACTCACGAAGACAGCTTTAATTGTTGATAGTCTTATCAGTAGATAGATTGGCATCTATTAGCAATTAGGTAATACGTGTATGTTTACTTCCAGTCCTCGGTAGTTTTTTGTTTATTTTTAAGATGTAGGTCAATTCTGTGGTCTGAGATCGAAATTAGTAATTTAAAAAAATGTGAGCAATTCACAGGTGTTACTCGTAGAAGTGAAAGCTACAAAAGTTTTGGCTTCAAGATAATGAGATCCTATGACACGTACGGTATGCAAAACAACAAGTTACCATTTTTAAAACTTATAGCGTTATCTATTATCACAGTTTGAAACAATTTACTCATTCCATTCACTTCAAAACTAATGAATTTATTTTGAGCGTTGTTTAGACTTTTTTGGTGATAATACTTAAGTAGAATACAGTTACTGTTACTGCTTAAAGTAAAGTATTATTGTAGATATTGAGTGAGAGCGAACAACTACGACGGGAAGTGGATTCAAGTGGTCCACAGGATGAGTTGGAGTACTGGAAGAAAAGAGGTGCTCAGTTCTCGCAACTTGTATCTTACTTGCAAGTGAGTGTGGACATGGCTTTACTTTTAAGAATTATTTTTTGAGTACCTACTTAAATTCGCTCAATACAGTTTTTCGACTAGGGATTTACAATTAATTTATAGTTATTTCAGAGGAATTTATTCTACTTAATATTTGTATGTAATGTGCGAACAGCCGACTTATAGATATTTTAGGGGCTAAACATAAGAACTTTCATAAAATAGTTCTTTATTCCGATATCATTGTATTGTAATTTTTTTTACCAGGACAATGAAGTTCAACTAACCTTGTCTTGCCTCCAACTGGCCAATTCAAAAGTTATAAAAATCTGGCGCGATACAGACCATAATATCACGTTTTGCTACAACGAAGCTAAAGACAATGCTAAGTTTATTCAAGCCATGGAGAAGTGCTGTCACTCCTTATACTTAGATGACCCGGTGAAAATAAAGGATTCCATACTGAGCTTGTTACAAACCGTGCGCCTAATTCACAGCGTCTCTCAGTATTATAACACTTCTGAGAGAATATCGTCTTTGATGGTAAAGGTACGTAAGTAGGTACTTAAAAAAAATTACACTTGTAAAATAAAAGCAATAGGTTTATTGACCTGAAAATTTACTTGATAAAGCTGACGCCCTATAATGGCTCTCTATGACTACGATCGAATCATGCTCAAAATATCTCGTTAATATTAAAGGATGGAAGGTAGGTACTAGGTAGCTCGACAAGTGAATACAATACTGAGCCACTGATCTGGAAAAGCGATAAAAATCGCTTTCTTGCCTGTTTTTTAAATAAAGGAAATTGACTAGGTTAGATGGGTTTGAATTTAGTTTTTCAATTGGTTATTTTTAATTTCAGATTACAAATCAAATGATTGAAACTTGTAAGCAATATGTAACTTGTCGCTTTAAAGAAACTATTTGGTCACAACCACGAGACCTTGTCAGAGACAAGTTAATTCATTGCATCAACTTAAACAAAACCTACAGAGAAACGTATCTTTTTGTGAAGAACCAACAGTTCCTTCCGAATACTGAACAATTTAGTTTCTCCGAAAATTACGTGTTTGGAAAGTTCGATACATTTTGTAAAAGGCTTAACAAGATCATATCAATGTTTGATTTAATGGACGATTACAATCATCTTTTTGAAAAGCGAATGGAAGGATTGCTTTTAGGCGAAGGTAGGAAAGATAACACCCATTGCTAAATGTCACTGCAAAGACTGAATTTACAGAGCAAAAATAACTCGCTATTATTAATTCAGTTCCCTATTAAAAGTTGCGTTAAAGTTTGTATCTATCCGCTTTAGAACTTAATGTGTAAACTAGAACTTAGTTACTGATTCTACTTAAATAAAATTAAACAAAAAAAGTTTTACAGATCTGGAAGACGCTATGCATACTTTCGAGCAAGCAAAGAAAGCTTTAACAACCTGTCAATACGATTACCTTGATTATCGCAATAATGATTTTGACAAAGACTACCAAATATTCGAAGAAAAGACCAACGCATTGCGGGAATCCATTGGCAAGACAATAGAAGTTAATTTTGCCAGCGTGTGGGAAACACCTCAGGGCATTAAGTTTTTGACGAGATTTGAAAAGGTAAGAATAGAATTATTCATAGAAAGCTGCAACATGGTAACACAGGAAATGCAAGGAATTTGACCTCAATAAATTAGTCACTCAGTTGCAACGTTCTGTCTAATTGAAAAAGCAATTAAAACAATTTAATTTCTTTTCTTTTTGCTTTCTATTTATGTATGGTGTAAATTTGAAGACTCAGTTGAGAGCAGATCTTCGATATTATTATCCATATTGTTATTTATATTTTATTTTATGTAATAATATTACTTATTTTTGAACGACATATTATTTTTCTCGAAACAATAAAACAAGTTCCAAGTAACACTACCAAGTGCCAATTCGAAATTGCCATGGTTGATTCGAACAACAAATTAACAGTTTATAAACATGTTTGCAGGTCAGTCAAAAAATCCAAATAACAAAATTAAGCGAAAAATATGATCGGGTTCTAAAATATTGTGAGAAAGAAGTGGATAAAATTATGAAAATGTTCAAAAGACAGAAAGACGATCCACCGTTACCTCGCAACTACTCTCCAGTAGCAGGTCTGTATTTTTATTTAAACTTTACTGTAAATATTTTTTACATTTCATTTAGAATATCTTGAAAATAATTTCTAAACCAAACAGACAAAGCTCCGTGCATTTTTCTTTTTCGAGAGAAATGTTGTAGAGACTGTAAGAGAAGCTTTCATCCTTATCGTCAACGCTTTATGTTTTTTTATTTCATCGTTTTACTTATAAACCTAGTTTATACCTCGTTTGTTTCGTCGTGATTTAAAAAGTAAACAATCTTACAGTGTCTTTTTATTGTAAATATCGATTTAAAAATAAGACAGACATAAATAAAAAAAATTGAAGAATAAACAATAATTTAATGTTAAATGAATTTCTGTATACTTACTTCTAAATATTTTTTTAAATTAATGAAATAAATAAAAGTAGTGCCAAGATTGTTTACTTTTTAAATCACGACGAAAAAACGAGGTAGATATAAGTAAAGTATAGTGTATAAGTAACTCGCTGTAAAGTAAGCTAGTCCCAACACGCGTTACTCGTTGTTGATAGTGCCCACGTTACTTGGCAATAAAGTAATTAGTTCCGTATACCGCCTTTGAAAATTTATATCCACTTCATTTTACTCTACTTCCTTATACCGGAGGCCGACGTTAACTCTATAATGTTCATAATAAAGTTTGTGTTTAAGGGTAATTTATTTGGTATTTACAACATTGCCTCGATATGGGTATATTGAGTTAGGAAGTTTTCAGTATCCGTTATAGTTTAATACCCTTATTAACATAAATTGCGCTTGAACGCTGACTTTCCTAGGATTAACTATAATTCAAAGAGTAAATTAGAGTTTACTCCACGCGTCCAATTATCTTTACAATAATATGTGACTAGTCGATAAACGCTTGTCATGACAGTTTCTTTTTGTACAATGTCAAGAAATCACTTTGTGTGAGTGCTAGTGGCAAAAATATCTTGAGAATTTCCGGGCTGCGGAGGGCACGTTAAGCCGTCGGTCCCGGTTGTTACTGTTAGGTCACAACCTTTTGCCAAGTCGGAAGTCTAAAAATTTCATGGCATAAAATTTCCGACACTTGGGTTGACCACTAACCGCTCTGCGTATCCGTACTGGAGCAGCGTGGTGGAGTATGCTCTAGGCCTTCTCAGTTATAAGGAGAGACCCGTACTCAGTAGAGGGTTAATGGATTGAGACCAGTCCCAGACTAACATTGAATTAATCATAATGGAAAGCTTTAACCATCAGGTCGCATACAATGGTCGCGATGTCTGATGCACAATATGACGGAGACTGTGGAGAGTGTGTGTGCACATCCTGTGTTGCGATCCTTGCCCGCCGCTGCCGATATGAGACGCAAGTACGCCGCCACACGCGGCCTCATCAACAACTACGAGGAAACCATGCGCGCTGTTTGGATGAACCAAAATGTAAGAGATTATCGATTTGTTGCTGCTCTGCTTAGTGTTATAGAGTACTTATAGGTAGGTATCTATGGAATAATGTTCCGTGAATGTCCGATAATGTCAATTCATCATTTCGTCGGTGGATGATTAAACGTTATCGTTAAGCCTATTTCCGCTAATTCAACCTATCTATACTAGTTACTTAAATGGAAATGTCACAAACTAAGTAACATGGTCTGTTTGGTCGGTTACGCTTATGTAACACAATTGTTAAGTAAAAAAATTAAGGCAATGAATTATTTGAAAGCGATTGCGGATTGATAGGACAAAACATTTACAAACCGCAATTGCTTAGTTGCCAACCATATATTTAATGTTCTAGCTCTGGGACGTGGATGATTCACTCACAAATACCTTACTGAAGATAGACGACGCGGGCCGGGTGGCTGTGAACTTAGATCATACAATTCGCTTATTGATAAGGGAATCAGATTGCCTCGTTAAGATGGGAATAGACCTGCCCATTGTATGTCACTCGTTGTACTCCAAAAAGAATTACTTCACTCTTGTCAATGATTCCTTGCAGGTATGTGGCTACTGAATTTCAATATTTGCTGTAATTGGGTAAACGGATTCCTAAATTGAAAATAGCCTTGCAGAACCTTAATATTTTTAAAAGGCTTATTCAACAACACACCATAGCATGGCGTAAGCCTAAAATAAATCATTCTTAGTGTGTGTGTTGTATGTGTGTACATAGAAACTGAAAACCGTCAATAGTCAGAAATGGATGTGTAACAAATCCTAATTATTATTTGGCAGTAATCGCCTGTTTGTTTTTCAGTTTCTTCTAGAAGACTACTTGCGTACGATTCGACGCGTGAAATTAGAAGTTCGACCCCTCTTTCTGCCGCAAGTCGTTCGTCTTTCATCTCTCTTACTCCCTGGCTTGCGCACTGTCCACTGGACTAGCGAGACTTGGCAGGACTTCATCGATCGAGCAAACGCGGCCATAAAGAGTTTTGACGTATTAGTCACCAGAGTACACGACATATATAGTAATAGAATTATATACATGCTTACAGGCATGCAGGAAATCACATTGATAACATTGCCAGGTAGGTAAGCACTTTGCTGTGCTAATCTGGTTTCAAAGTTATTCTCCTACAAAGTCATTCATATAATTTTATTATTAGTTAATTATACGAGTATAATGTTTTACTATACTTAATTATTGATATCGTACAACGATGTAAATCCTTCAATATTACCAAATCGAATTTATCATAGATTATTTTAAGTTCATATACGAGTATGTCCGACTAGTCGAGTGTATGCTGTATCTATTCAGCCTCAAGTAAATGTGTATTATCACGTACGTTGAAGCTTGTGCATGTTGATCATTTCCATGCTCAGCAAATGTTTTGAGAGCGTGATTTCGGGCATCGTCTATGATTTAAGGGTAATTTCATTTACATCTCTGGACGTGGGAAGCAACACGTTTTCACTGTGATCAAATATCAGTTCCATTAGGGAACACGTATGGGCAAACCAAATATAAACAATGTAAGTAGTAAATTGTAGAAGTAAGGGCAATAAATATCGACTTATAAAACTTACCATGTCAAATTGATGTAAAATAGAACTCGTTTCTTATAACGCTCTACAATTAATAATGAGCTATCCCTTGTCTACAATTAAACAATTTTTGTTTTGTAATATTATCTCATTAGCAACTCGTTTGTCACTAACCAAATTACTTAGATATACCTATCTGATAAAAGTAAAATTCTGTCCAATTCTACCCAAGGTTAATTTTATCTGGATGGCTCTTCGTGTATAACTTAATGATATAGAGACCGCAGGGCAACACTCAAACCAAAAACAAGTAAAAATAAACAATTCGCAATAAAAACAACTTCAAAGCCTCGAAGCAATATTAATATTGGCGCTCTGTTAATTTGATGAGGTAAAATTAATTGTAGCGTAAATGCACAGCACAAAGCTATCATCGATATTGCATTTTCGTTTGACGTACTCGTATTTACACACTAAACACATCCAGTATGAACGGAATGTTTACAGAGACAAATACGCTTTTAGGGTTCCTTATTCAATAAATCACTTTACCATTAGATACAGTTCCATAAAAATAAAAATATGTTGATCACAAATTAATAGAACTATTTGAAAAATAATTGCCGCTCTGAAAAGAAAGTTTAAAAGTTTATTAAAATAAATGTAAAATGTTTTGATAGTTAGGATTATAACGTCACTATTGAATCTAAAGTATAGTGATTTATTTGAATCTCTGAGCGTTTTTAATATTAGCACCGGAAATAAGGTTGTCATGGGCAAACATGTCTTTTACAGTGACACCTCGACATCTTTTTAATGCACTGAAGTTATATTATTAAAACCTTTTAATTATAAAATATGTATTTTACCAAATAGAAATCTTTGCAACTTTAATTTAACACAACAAACAACAATAATAGCTCAAATCGAATTAAATCCAGAGTTTAGTACATTTTAAAGTGCAGTACGTATTTGTGTTTTACAAAAATTAACAATTTACACGTACAAAGTTTCATAGTTCCCGCAGTTCAGTTGTCCAATTTACACATAACACTGTTGATTTTGACTGTACAGAATGCAATGATACTATCATGACATTGCAGTTGAGTGAAGTACTTTCAAGCGCATCTGCACGAGTACTTTCATCAAAAAGGATATTTGCAAAAGGGCTCCTGTCCAAACACATAACAAATAAAATCCCAACGAGCATCACTTTATTGAAAAGTTACATCAAAGCAACTATCACAAACACAGGCTTATTGCACTCAATCGTTGCTTGTTTGCTCAATACTGTAGCGAAACCTTCTCATAATGGAAATGTACTCGTATGTTAGAAATATGTTGAAAAAAAAATTGATACTATGTCTCAATTAAAACTGAGTGCGGATTGGAGTTGAACGGAATGGATACGTTTTCCTGTAAAAGGTTTTTACAGAATCATTGACGCCATATTCTAAAAATGCAGAGAAACTGAACTGAATAAAACAGTTTACTGCGATAGCTAGTATCAATATTGTATGTGTTTTTCATTTGAAATAAATTAATTAATAATGTATCATCTGTGTATCTGAATGTAAGACACAAATAATTTAAATGTGATCTTTGTTTGGCTTTATCGATAGGTAGGTATATAGATATTCGCGAACACTGAGTGTCTATTTGTAATCTTTGACAAGCTAGTACACGGTACCTACCACTCAACAAAGTTATTGACTGACACTTTTCATTTATTAAACATAAACTTACGTAGGTAGAGTTATAGTATGCATACAAAAGTATACGTACTGACTTTACTTTTTATTAGGTATCCCCTTAAGTATAAAAGACATCATGCATACCTAGTAATCTAAAAAAAATTGCACGGCCACAACTAGGAATATTTCCGATAGCTGGATTATAATAATATAGAACTAATTCTAGTTATATAAGTTTTCGTCCGTAACTTATAATAATAAATAACTATGCAAAATAAAAAAAAACACTTAGTATGAGCTAGCTATTGGAAATAGATTATTTACAAACAATGTATGGAAAGTGCCTGATGTCCTTTTGCTGCTACCATTATTTTATTTTGTTAACAGAGGAGACTCCCTGGTCTGTAGAGGATTTCATTGAACACGTCGAAACTGGTTGCAGGTGAGTTCGTAGGAAATCTAGTAAATTACAAAGATTTATAAAAATTATAAGTTCTATTACTCGGTAGATACTTTCATAATCACGTCAATCTTACTTAGATGGGGATACTTTATTTCTCGTATACCTAATCATATTTTATCACACATAGCTATCATCGTATATTATACATAGCTAGGTCCCTACCGAGAATGAAAATAACTAAGAAGATAAAAATAAAAAGAGAAATAACGAAACGAAATTCTTTTAATATTTAATAATAGAACGTCTTTCCTAAGAACTTTACTATTATGAGACTATAATAGACTTTTCTCTTTAGGACTTCAGTGGAACTACTACCTTTGTCAACTTCTTTTTAATTATTTATTGTCAGTCGCTAGATTTATTATGAAAGAAAGAGATACATGAGTTTTATTAAATCATAAATTATTCTAAAACATTTTTGTTCACTTCAGACACAAAGACGCAATTTGATCGAAAAATTGGCGTATAAATATTATGAAAAGAAATTGAAAACGTTTGTATCTTATAAGCTGTAATAAGAATTTTAGAAAACATTTAATAATGCGGAGTACGAGTACCTTCGGTAGTATATATTTTACGGACTTAAAATTTAATAGGAGCACAAAGTATGACAGAGCAAAGCCTCTTTACTGTACTTGTATCAAACCTTGTATTTCCACGTCATAATGTGTCATTGTGCATGTTGGCGGGTGGGTTATTAGTTTCCTTTGAATCCGGAATAAACTCATAGAGGCAGCAGTATGTCGGTAACATACTCGTAATAACGTCATCGACTTTCCCCAGAATATTCGGATGAGCTCCAAATTAATAGCTTGCAGTATTAATTTTCTGTTGGTGGTCGCTTGTTAAGAAAGCAGTTTATCTTGTAAATCGTACTTAGTGTTATATTCGTAGAATGTCATGAAGCGTTCACGCTATTGTTTAGGCATAATTTAATTAAAACATTACATTTTCATCCATAAATAAATAACAGCTTTATAAACCAAGGACATAACTTTAATATTCTTTCTTTGACGGGCCGGATTAAAAGTTTTTATTTAAATACATGTCTTGAATGTCTACTTAGGAGCGCTTGTGTGGAATTGAACCGCAAGAGCTTAATGGTAGAAGAAGCAGTGGAGGAAGTACTAGATCTTGTAAAAAAGGCAGCACAACAAATAAAACCCACTGAAATCAATCCTGATTTTGAATTTCTCATAGCAGAAGGTAAGATAATAATAAGTATTATTTCTTTGGCAAAGATGTAGAAAATTCTATCAAGGCATCAAATAAATTATGTATTTACTACCAACCGTAGTTTTGAATAAACCGTCAAAAACTTTATCGCGTTCCAACTAGGCCTTATCTACTTACTTATAAGTCAGTATCTACGCTATTTCTTTATGCCTTTTACCTTCTCAAACATTTTGATATCGATTGTGTTACTGTTCAATTGTTCGTGCCGGGAGTAAATCTGTGTTTTTTTACATTATTCTCTCTATTTAAAGATGACACTATAACTGGCAGTGGTGCGGCTTCAACGCTGAACGAGTCGACATCTAGCGGGCAGCAAGACTGGTCGGCGGTGTGGGAATGTTTTGAGAACCCTCATCGGTTGTTGTCCATGCCAGCCGGGGGGCTGTCCAAAAGCATGCAGGTTTAAAAACTATCCGTCACTTAAAAAGTTACATAACAACTAATAAAAGTTCCTTATTAAACCCCGACGCAAAAAGAGGGGTGTTAAGTTCGATGATTGTGTCTGTCCGTCTATGGCACCGTAGCTCCCGAACGGATGTAGCGATTTCAATGTTGTTCTTTTTTATTGAAGGTTTTTTATCTGCGAGTGTTCTTAGACATGTTTGATGAAAATCGGATGAGCCGTTAAAAAGTTGTAGGGGTGAGAGTGAGGGAGAATAAGAAACCGAAATTCTGTATACTCTAGTGGAGTGTCAAAATAAAAAAACGCACTGAGAGAAAATATTCATGATTTTATCGAATTTTTTTAGCTTCGTAATGATAAAATGTCTCGAGGGATATTTTAAATTCTTAATTTAATATTATTAGTGATCGCAGTGTGTAGCGTCGTGTTTCGATGCCTGTAAGCGACCAAAGTTATATGGTTCGAACATACCTTAAATCATCAACTACTAAGTTAAAAATAAGTAGAGAACGTAGTTTATGGAATACTAAAATACTTTAGAGCCTTACGTTCGAGACAAATATTAAACAGTTCACAATTTTCGTCACTATTTTACAAAGTCATCAAGTATACGAACTGAGATAGCTAGTTAAGCTAGTTTCCTCACACGTTGCAAAACTTCACGAGTAGACAAAAAGACAGTCAAACGGACGTTATAACATGTTGCAGGTTTAAATAGCCAATTAAAAGTTATCATACTATATTGTAACTATAATATTTTGGTAACGCTTGTTCAGTACTCAGTTTTAAACAAAGTTGCTACCTGCGTCTGTTGCGGATTCGACTTTCTTCATCTATACAACGCAAATTTAAAGATGGTAATAATAGCTCTACAATAATGACAAGGTTTTCAGTATTGTAAAAAGTAATGGAAAAAGCAGAAAAAAGGAATGAAAATGGTTTCTTGTACATGATAACCAAATAATTGTTGTCAGATAAAATAAAACATTAAATAAGAATGAAAATTAATAATAAAAACAAATGACAAAATGATATGCGCGAAGGTCGAAGGTACTCTAACCGTAAATGCTTATAAACATCACTATTTAGTGCCTGTAATACTTTATATTATTTGAGATATTAATGTAACAGTCATATTAATACTAACGTTTCTTAGGTTAAGTTTCATTAAACAACTAAAAAAATAGTTATCTCTGAAAAAAATCAGTACATTAAATATAAAGTTAGTGAGGAATGGATTGTTATCCATAGCGAACTATTAGGATTATTTAGTAAAAGTAATTTTCGTTCGCGACCCACGAGGCGGGACGACTCAGACAGGGAGGTAGGGAGACAGCCTACACCGCGACGTCGCCCCACGGACGACTATCGGTCACATTCAACTATTGCAAATAGAATATGACAACCTACTATAGTCACGTTAGTTGTGATAGCCTAGTGGCTTGATCTATGGTCTCCGGAGTTCCTGGGTTCAATCCTCACGACACGCACCTCTAATTTAAAAAGTTATGTGCGTATTAGATACTTATCACTTGCTACGGTGAAGGAAAACGTCGTGAGGAAACCTGCACACCTGAGAGTTCTCCATAAAGTTCTTAAAGGTGTGTGAAATCTGCCAATCAGCACTTGGCCAGCGTGGTAGACTATGGCCTATACCCCTCACACTGTGAGAGGAGACCCGAGCCCAGCAGTGTGACAGTTATGAGTCGAGATGATGATGATGATGACTATAGAAATTAATAGAAAACTAAAAATCTTCACAAAATAACTATAAACAACTTTCATGAAACCTAACATTGTTGGGTGTAACTATAATTGTATTTGAATGAATTTTAAACTACACTATTTAAAATCTCGAATATCCAGTAAGTATAACAGACGTAGTAAGTACCTAAATATGTTTGCGAGTATAAAAAAATAATAATAATTTAAGAATCATAAATTTATACTAAGACAAATTAATATTTTCTTTTAAGAATATTTACTTTGATACTTTTGAAAAGATTGTTCCTGAAAAAAGGAGTGTGGATGTTCCAAAGGGATTAATAGGAACGTTATACTCGTAATAATGTATGAATATTATTTTTAATTGTTTCTAACAGGAAATGGTGAAGAATGCAGTAAATGAAATGAGGCGATACTACACCCGCAAAGTTGTAGATGTATTGATAAAAGTGACGCGACGAGCACTCGACCTCATCATAAAACAATTCTCCACAGACACCGAAGCTACTGGTAATTTTCTGTACAAAATTCATATGAGTCGTAATTGAAATAGTTTTGGATATTAGTGAATAGTACCGTCTGTAACATGGTGACGAAAAGTTTTATTTATTTAGCTTGTCATATAATTTAATATTTCATTCGTACAAGTACATTAAGGGTATTTATATATATTAACAATAGACGTAAAAAGTTTATTGGATGTCACTTAGATAATTATTTTTTGAGGATTTAGCTAATTTCAATTTCATCAATTTTAATCTTTTAAGAGGGAGCATTAAATAAAATAAAATGTTGTTTACTCTTGTCTGTCAATTTTTTACCAGATATTCTTCACTGAACAGCAAAATAGATTTTACAGCAACTAATCTGAAGTGAAGTCTATAGGTTAAACGGATTATTGGAATTAAATTATGTACGAGAGAATGATTCAGCTCCTAATATTAATTTTTAAATTTATCTCACTTACATTGTATTCCGAGATATAATAAGGAGATTAGTACTTACATAAAGTTAAATGAATTTTTACATTTGTAAGAATATAATTTCTACATTCGGACTCAATAAAATTTCATGTAGGTACAAACAGAATATTGCGTGATAGCTTAAGAATGATACTGTATAGTGAGATGCTTTAAAAATCAATATATCACCAAATATTCAATCAATTTCTTTACTTGAATATTTAAAAAATACATTTAAAAGATAATATTATGCAAATTATTACTAGGTTAACATAAAGAGGAGGTGATCTCCGCGTCAGTTCGGTCAGAAACAAAGAGAGATAAAAGATATTTCGTCCCTTTCATCTCGATTCATTAAAAAATACTATACGTGTGCGAGTTTATACTTATTATCATAATGGTAGGTAGTTTAAAAATTATAGCTTTTATTATAATTCATTGCATGAAATAAAATTACCAACTCGTTAATAAAGCAACCGAATTGTACACGCACACAAAAATGGTAAGGGTACGTTGGGGGCGTGTCTAATATTTGCACCCTCACACTTGCAACCCTTGCTACTCCACACAGTAACCAAGGAATGACAGAGAGGCACCGCACACCTCTCTGTCACTCCTAGTACCAAACATTCCCTTCGTTACTGCTCTCCTAGTATCTTTGTACGTCTGAAATACCATAGTTCGATAGTACCTACCTACATAATAATTTATACCTCTTGGAAGATATGTTTCCCTGGTAGTAGTGCGGATGTAAAAAGATGTTGCGTGCGTTCACCAAATGAACCCAATTTAAGAAGTCATCGATAAAAAAACTAAACGCAAGTTTTTAAAATTCTTTACTTTCTTCGTAATATATATTTTATGATATACATTTTCAACAATTTAGTTTCAAACGGTGACAGTACATTTAGATGAAACAGACGAACGGTACCTTTATTTTAAAAATAAATTTATGAGCATTTTTGCTAGTCTTTAATGGTTTGTAGTTGACGACCAGTAAGCCCGCGCTCTGCGTATTAAAATGATTAATGGATTCAAAACTATCCACGTGGAAGACGATTAAGTAACATATTGAGTGTAACTTAATAATCGTTTCACTAAATAAAGTGAAGAAGTACTTTTTCACTACTCTTTTTTTTTGTTAATAAATGTTGAGCTTCAATATTTAACACGGAGCACCAAAGTAACACACAATCTTAATAATTAATATAAAATTATTTACAAATTAATTAGGGTAACTTACACATATATTTTCATCTGTAGATGTTTCAGGTCACCAGAAAAAACCTATATTTCTACTACATGCGACTTTGATGATACCAAATGTTTCGGTGAAGCCAACGCTTGAAGAAATCCAGGAAGTACTTGTTCTTGCTGGCAGGCAAATTTCCGGGCTTTCTAAGGGAGTCGCTCAATGGACTGGCGGAAAAACCTCAAGGGTAAAAAATAAATTTAAAATAATGCCCCTAAAAAAGTTACTGTGACCTAAGAAATAAAAACTACTTACTTCATTTTTCAAATAATGAATCGCCTAGCAAATTGCTTGAGGCGCTGAGGTAGATACTTGTTTTGGCAAAAAGAAGTAAAAAAAACAACTTTTTTTGAAGTTTCCACATAATTTTAAGGAATCACGCAAACGTAGGACTACACTTTACGAGTCTTAGAATGAATTTTTTGTTACTTCAACTGGCAACAAATATTGTCGCCAACAAAAGAGCTTTATGTATACAGAGCTTTAAATGTGTTTCATTTAGATTTACAAAATATTTGATAATGACATCTAGGCTGGTTAAAAATGTTATAAACACAATGTTTGGTTAGTATGCGTTGGTTAGAGAAGACGTCCGTAACAATGAGAAAATATCAAAACGTTAGTTAATTAATGATTATAATATATACTATATACTGTGTACTCACTAACTGCAGTACCTACTAATGATTTTTAATTTTGTAGAAATACAAAATTATTTTTAAGAAGACTGAAATAGAGTAATAATTTGAATATTTTTCTTATTTCTCCCAATTGTGACGTTAATTGTGTGTGTCGACAACAACTCGCACTCGTTCCACGTGTGGTATTGACGGTGTAATCGTTTTATTCCACCACTGTCCTGCTTATACGTGCTTCGATATTATTTGCAATGCACTTGATGTGGCTTACAACTATTAAATCCACTGTAAATAAACTCCCATCTCTACGTTATTGTTTTTTTGCGCTCGGCTCCTGTGCCTCTTCCATTCCTATATTTAGGTAAGCTGGAAAAAACTAGCAGGCCACACCTCGAACCAGCTGCTAGAAGTAGTTACTAAGCTTGACGAACAGGTCCAATCCAACACCGGAACGATGAACATAGCCCAGAAATCAATGAAAGTGATAGAAGCTGCTAAAATGAGGCGAAAGAAATATTACAGGTTAGAATCGGAGGAGAAGCCCATATTTCCCTTTCAGCAACGAAACTTTTATAATAACATAATGGAGAATAAGGAAATAATAAAGACTTTAACGTTGCTGTCCATGTGTACGCAGAATATTAAAACGGTAAATATCATTAGTTATTTTATTTAAGAGGTGAGGTAATTATGTGAAATTTCACGAATGGAAGAAACGGAGCAACGGAGTGCTCCGCCTGTGTATTGTTTCCGAGATCCATTCTTCCATAGACATAGATCATTAGACATCGACATGTTCAAAAACAAATTCCTAAAACTTAGATATTTCAGATTATTAATAAATTATACATCAGGTGTCATAGGTATAATAGACTCATTAATTCTGTTAGCTAATGTTCGAAAAACACGATGTTTTATTGGTATGATTAAGTTCGTAATTATTGTAACAATTGAACGTCAAGTTAATTTGACCTAATCATTTTCATGATATGCTACAGGAACTAAATACTTTAGTTAAACGCTGGCGACCATATCACTATTTATGGAAATGTGAGAAAACACTACGCCAGCTATTAGCTTGGAACTTAAATGACTTTGAGCTGGCTCTTAAGCGTCACAGTGAACTTGAAGCCAAACTAGCCACTGAGCCCGATACCTTGATCATAGGCAATTGTCTGGCTGTATCTACTGAAAAACTCAAACTTGGACTTACCACGGAATTAAGAAGTAAGACTAACTAACCGCTTTAAAAATCTATTTATGTTTTTTAACTGAAGCTTATTTCTTTAAGAATTTAAATTATTGTATTGTATTTTTCAATAATACAGATGGGACACACAGAATAAGTCAAGCTATGCGCAAAAAATACAAGCGCGAGATGGATTACGTGTACGCGATCATGAATGACTTGGAACGAAAACTGGAGAGACCGATCAGAGACTTAGACGATGTGCGAACTGTTATGGAGACTCTGAAAAAAATAAGGGAACAAGAAGTTGATATGGAACTCAAAATCGATCCAGTTGAGGTAAACCAAACCATATTACGACTTTATTTTATTTTTTTTCGATCAATGCCGTAGATTAATGAAAAGAGTGGTGTGATGACTGCTACTTAAGACGTTTCCAATTTTTTTAGCTACATTTTTTTCAATAAAACCGCTTCATAAAAGGAAATAATGTTTTTTGTCAATGTTAGTAAGACTCTAAAACATAGAATTTTTTTGTCTATTAATTTACCAGTGAATCAATGATCTGGAAAGCACTGAAGAGATTTGAATGATAATAAGCTGAAGTCAATAAACCTAGACGGATATGTATAATTNGCACTAGTAAGTCAGGTTGGCCGAGTGGTCTAAGGCGCCAGATGATTGGTTCTGGTTCCCGAAAGGGAAGCGTGGGTTCGAATCCCGCACCTGATGTCAGTGAGGCAGCATACTTTTTTGATTTGTATATTCTTTTTTTGTTTCCGTAATAAATTCTGACCCAAATAGGAATATTTTTGCTATGTCCGTAAACCCGTCCATCTGTCATGGGTCTAGCTCAGAGACGACATATAATTATATCCAGTCTTTCACTTATCAAAGTTTTGAAGTTTTACCTTCTTAGTAGATGAATTTATAAAAAGATAAGTAAAGAAAAGTTTAAGCTATCCAAGTAACCTAATTTATCGTCACTAACACTTATTTAACCAATACTTACTATCTTTAATTATTCCAGGAAGCGTTCAATGTAATAACTCGATATGAACTCCCAGTCAGTAAGGAAGATATGGAGCAAGTGGACAATCTCCGGTACAGTTGGCAGCAGTTGCAAGCCACTGCTCTTGCCTCTCATGTTCAACTACTTACAATGCAGCCGCAGTTTGAAGATGATCTTAAAAACAACTTAGACCGGTTCAGAGAGGACAATTCTGATTATTGTCACGAATACAGACACGCTGGTCCTATGCAGCCAGGTTTGAGTCCTCGGGAAGCATCAGATCGTTTGATTCTTTTCCAGGTGTGCAATGACTTTGTTGTTATTAGTACTATTTTTCATCACTATGTGATTCCACATTAGCTAATAGCTAATGATAGCAAATTAGAACTTACTCAATAACCAATGAGTGTATTTCTTGACTCTGTTTATGATGAAAAAATTTAATAAGTTACCATTTGATGATTTGAAAAATATGCTACTAATCTACTAAACTTAGTATTCAATTTGTTTAGAACCTTTATAATCTTTTGATTCTGGTGTTAATAATAACATTTTCTAGAATCGGTTCGACGGCATGTGGCGAAAACTTCAAACTTACCAAAACGGCGAAGAACTATTTGGCTTACCACACACAGAGTATCCCGAACTAGCTCAAATAAGAAAGGAGTTAAATCTTCTTCAAAAACTGTATAAACTCTATAATGACGTGATAGACAGAGTTAGTAGCTACTATGACATACCTTGGGGAGAGGTTAACATTGAAGAAATTAACAACGAACTGATGGAATTCCAAAACAGATGTAGGAAATTGCCTAAAGGGTAAGAGTAAAGAATAAGAGTCCCCTTAACAAAGTAATGTCTACAATTTTCCTTAATTGTTTTACAAAATATTTTTTAGCCTTAAGGAATGGCCTGCCTTTTACGCTCTTAAAAAGACTATAGACGATTTTAACGATATGTGTCCATTGTTGGAATTAATGGCCAATAAAGCTATGAAGCCTCGTCACTGGCAACGCATTATGGAAGTTACTAAGTACATCTTTGAATTAGACAACGAAGATTTCTGCCTCAAAAATATCTTAGAAGCGCCGCTCTTACCAAATAAGGAGGATATAGAGGTAAGTAAGTTCTATGATGATAATTATTTTGTATTAAACATATATTATTTTTTTCTTTGAAATCTAATATGATTTAGTTTACTACAACAGTTGTTTAACAACTGAAGTTATTCATTTCAAATATTCCCTACCATGCAAAAATTCTCCTTAAAATTAAAATTGCACCGGACATTTCTCAATAATGAAGTAGGTATGTATGTATATATAAAACTTACTCAACCGCATTACAGGTAGGTAAACTACAGCAACGTAGAAAACCATATTACTAGGGAATCATGAAATGGATGTACAAGGATGTATGAAAGGTTATCCTACGAAAAGGACAGCAATACAAAAGGAGTGCGCATGTCCAATACGACACGAAACAGTTTTATTTATTAGAAAGAGAAAGTAGTGTTCAGTACGCATGCGCACAGGTAAAACCCGGGGGCCGTTAGCCATAATTCCGAATCGGATGCATTGTACGAATCGTATGCGTCCGTACGCATCGGACGAATTCGGTCGTAATGAATTAATAATACAGTAATATAACGCGGTAGATTGATTTCGCGATATAGGAAAACGCGTTATTGGGGTATTCACATATATATACGTTTTTTCGACCTCGTATAACGCGTTACGTAGGTAATACAATTGACACACGTGCAAAGGTAGACGAAGCTAATAATAATTATGAACTGTTAAAATCACTATAATAAATACACACACAATATAAATTTCACAGTACAGAAATGTGTATGTGGAAACTCCTCGCGTTATATGGAGGGAGGAATGCTCGTTTTATATTGGGGATTGAAATCACGTAATATGAAAACGCGTTATATACGAGGGTTGATTGTACTTCGTCCACTGATTCGCATAGTACCATTCACTTTGCCACATTCGGCTACTCATCGTTTAAGATCGAGATTTGAATGCGCTTATGTTAGAGTAGTCTTAATATTAGATACATGCTTTTATTTGGTCGTCGTGTAACTATAACAAAATCTGCGAAGCTGAATTTATCCACTTCCGTTCTTGCATTATGAAACTTGGATGGTGTATGTGCAAACGATGATACTGCAATAATAGGTTTACTAACGAGCTGGTTTGAAGATAGAACTTGAAGATGGAACGTCTAAACCTGGAATGCCTTTTAGCAACCCTAAAAATTAGGGTCATTAGTTTCAACGACTTCTGTATTTTTGCTGCGTTAACGAGGACCATAACGGCTACCCTATAAGTTTGTTGTATAGTATAACCATCCAGTTTGGGCTTATTATATTTATATCGTTTAGTTTTCAACTCTTAACGAAGACCTGCAGATGAAATCGGAAGGTGGCTGGGCTACTAAGTTTGCCATATAGTATAACTGTCAAGTTTGGGCTTATTATATTTATATCGTTTAGTTTTCAACTCTTAACGAAGACCTGCAGATGAAATCGGAAGGTGGCTAGGCTACTAAGTTTGCCATATAGTATAACTGTCAAGTTTGGGCTTATTATATTTATATGGTTTAGTTTTCAACTCCTAACGAAGACCTGCAGATGAAATCGGAAGGTGGCTAGGCTACTAAGTTTGCCATATGGTATAGCCATCAAGTTTGGGATTATTATATTTATATCGTTTAGTTTTCAACTCTAAACGAAGACCTGCAGATGAAATCGGAAGGTGGCTACACTACTAAGTTTGCCATATAGTATAGCCATCAAGTTTGGGATTATTATATTTATATCGTTTAGTTTTCAACTCTTAACGAAGACCTGCAGATGAAATCAGAAGGTGGCTAGGCTACTAAGTTTGCCGTATAGTATAACTGTCAAGTTTGGGCTTATTATATTTATATTAATTCGTTTTCAACTGTAAACGAGGACCTGCATATGAAATTGGGAGGTGAATTTGTTTTACTGAAATTAGTTATAATAATATTACAGTAGGTAACAACGTCCATTACACAGTATTGAAATAAACAAATCAACAGATAGCGTACAACAGCTTCAATGTTGCAATATCATTCTAAATAGGCATTATTCTTTGTCTTTTGTCTTTTTATTAATTTCTACTTTCAATTACATACATGGCTGTAGCAATTAAACGTTCTCTGTGAATCGTACGATGCCTGCCGTACGTTGCGGATACATGGGACGCATACCAATTTGGACAGAATCATATTGGCGCTTTCAACGTAGAAGTACCAGGATAACATAAAATCAAAGCACTAACTTGCAATAAGAGGGGCACGAATCTGGATATTTTAGAAAGAGAAAACAAATAAGGTTATTGCGCATGCGTAATGTAAAGTGTACCAAATGGACAAAAATAATCAAGCAAGATTATGAAAATGTACAGATTTTCAGTTATTTTGTCTGAAAAGTCATTTGTGTTCTCCTCACAGACTAAATTTCAGTGTTAAGAAAAAATATCAAGGATAAAAGTCGGGATAATCGTCTTCCCGGGGACTCAAATCGATGCTTATGAGGCGCAGCTACTAGGAAAACATGAAATATTAGAACATATATTTGGGATTACCGCGCCGCGCGCAGGGGCGTATCCCATTTGCAGGTGTATGTGTGTATACGTGATGGCTATGTGTTGTTCAAATTACACGCATGCGTTTATAGTGCGTCTAGTACCCGTTACTAATACTGCGGTAGATTTGAAAATAAGACACACGAACCGGCCAATTTATTTGTACAGTTATCATTACTGTAAGTTTAATTTAACAAATGAAAAACGATTATAAATAATAATCTGTTTTTTACAATACTGATTACAATACAGATTCGACTCCAAAATTCTACTTTTCTAATATGGTTAGTGTAACAAATTATTTGATAAGGGAATCAAATTACACTCTTGCATGAATAGTGCGTCTAGTCTAATACCCGTTCCTAATAATGTGGTTATTAACAAAAACTACAGAAGTATTTCAATCATGTTTTAAATCAGTGATGTTTAAAACAAGTAATAAAAGCTTGTTTAAAAAAAATCTTTTAATTTCATGTGTTTAATTTAGGACATATGCATATCAGCTATGAAGGAAAAAGACATCGAGGCTAAGCTACGTCAGGTGACTAATGAGTGGTCGGTCCATGAGTTGACTTTCCAGACATTCAATAATAGGGGTGAACTACTACTGAGAGGTGATACTACAGCTGAAACTATAGGACAACTAGAAGACAGCCTTATGATATTAGGTTCCCTTTTATCAAATCGGTAAATATAATAAAGTTTATAAACACCCTGAGACAATTTCACTTATGACATCATTTTAGATATGTTACAAACTTATAAAAAAAAATTAACTTACAATAGGTACCGTTCGTGGTAATTCTTAGAAACTGCCGTCCCTATTATTTTTACCAGAGATTTTGGAGTTTTGGAAACATTCGTTATCGATTTAATAAACATTTATTTATTCTTCTATTCTTTTCTCAGTTACAACGCGCCGTTTAGGAAACAAATCCAACAGTGGTTATACGATTTACAAAGTACAAATGAGATCTTAGAGCGGTGGTTGTTGGTGCAAAATATGTGGGTGTATCTTGAGGCAGTATTTGTCGGCGGTGACATCGCTAAACAATTGCCTAAAGAAGCGAAACGCTTTTCTAAAATCGATAAATCTTGGCAAAAAATAATGCAAAGAGCCCATGAAACACCTGGTGTCGTGTCTTGTTGCGTTGGAGACGATCTTTTAAGACAACTGTTACCCCATTTGCAAGAACAATTGGAACTTTGTCAAAAGAGTCTCAGTGGATATTTGGAGAAGAAGAGGACCATGTTCCCAAGATTTTTCTTTGTATCAGATCCAGCATTGTTAGAAATTCTCGGACAAGCCTCAGATTCCCACACGATACAAAATCATTTGCTGTCAATTTTCGACAATATTCGTTACGTTAAGTTCCACGATATAGGTAGGTAAGGTTCGAAATATCAATTGACCAAAGAACTCCCGAGTTATTGTAATAAATAAATGATTTTTAATTTCCAGAATACAATAAGATGATAGCAATAGTATCGTCTGAAGGAGAAGAGATTAAATTAGAGCGACCGGTGCGAGCAGAAGGGTCTGTAGAGACTTGGCTCACTTCACTGCTACAATCGGCTCAAAGCAGTTTACATTCAATAATAAGAAACTCTGTGTCTTTTATAAACGATCCCTCTTTCAATTTGCTCTTATTCTTGGACAAAATGCCAGCACAGGTAAAAAGATGGCGACTTAAGTGTATCGTCTTATCTAGACGAGACGTAGAAAAAAATAAAATTATTTCATTTCCTAACCGGTTTAGAATAAATTCAATTTTATAAATTAACAAATATGACATACCTAATTGAAGACTAAGTAAATAAGTACTTGTAAATTTAATTAAAAATATTTACCTACAGGTTGGACTTCTTGGCATACAAATAATATGGACAAGAGACGCAGAACTTGCTCTGATGCAAGCCAGGCAAGACAAAAAGATTATGCTTGAGACAAATAACAAATTTCTTGAGCTATTAAATACATTGATCGACCAGACAACTAGAGATCTACTTAAAATAGAACGCATTAAATTCGAAACGCTCATTACGATACACGTTCATCAAAGGGATATATTTGATATGCTGGTAGGTTATAAAGTAAAAAACAGTTGTGAGTTATATATTTCCTCTAAGTTGTCTTTCTATTGCCTGGGGTTCCTAACTGGGGGTTAATTACCCCCGCTGGGGTAAATCAGCTATTTTTGGCGTTATAAAGGACCTAATTATATCGTAAAATAAAAAAAAACAGTGTTCCTCATAGGTCAGTGGGTCTACCATATTGAAAAGGTTAGAAACCACAGTTCTATTGTAACACAAATTTATAATTATTACTATAATTTTAGTGCCGCCTAAATGTTCGTTCCGCTAACGACTTTGAGTGGCTGAAACAGTGCCGTTTTTACTTCAAAGAAGATGCGGACCGCACTTGGATATCTGTAACCGACGTCACGTTTACCTACCAAAATGAATATTTAGGTTGTACAGAACGATTAGTCATCACTCCTCTCACTGACAGGTATGAAAAAATATTACGACGTTCATATCCAACGGTATACATATAAGGCTATTACATTTTATGACCCAATTTTTCTCTATATTCGCTGTTCCCCTTATTTTCTTACGTTTGAACTCTTCCGTAGCCTTCCACAAATAATTCAAAACCAAAACTAGCCAATTTGGTCCAGCCGTTTTCGAGTTTTAGCGAGAATTCCGAACAGCGATTTATTTTTATGTAATTTCCAGGTGTTACATAACACTGGCACAGGCACTGGCAATGAGTATGGGCGGCGCTCCGTGCGGTCCCGCCGGAACTGGCAAGACGGAAACAGTCAAAGACATGGGAAAAACACTCGCTAAATACGTAGTCGTATTCAACTGTTCTGATCAAATGGACTATAGGTACTTAAAACTATTTTGCCATCCAAATGTTGAGGCTTGCATCCATTTAAGTTACTCAAGCCAAGTTACTAGACGTTTTTATGTAATTAAAATTAAAAATATAGAAAAACATCTTCATAAAAATAAGAAGTAGAATTAAATTGAATTAAAACAAAATTAAAATTAAAATCAATCAATTTAAATCAAATTAATAAAATTCCTGAAATAAATTAAATTCAAATTTTAATCTACCTTTCTATGAAATATGCTACAGTGCTTAACTAAAAGCGCGCAGTGCGAGCTTTGGTATACAATATTATGTATAACAGAGTGAAGGGTTACTTACCTGTCGGAAAAGAGTTAAACAGCATTTATTTATTACAGAAATAAACTAATTATCGATTGTGGGATACGCGAAAAAATAAACATTTTTATTCTGACTGACGCACGTGACTACGGCGTAGCGCCAGGGCCTACGCCGTAGGAGCCATCGATTAAAAAACCTATCACGGTTTTTATTATTGATCGAAAGTAATGGAAATAATTTGAGTATTAAAATTAAATGTTTAACATTCATTCACTAAGTTAAGTTTTAGTTTGGTACTAGGTATCTATTGCAAACTTGTATCGTGAGATAACAAGTTTATTATTACTATTGGTTAGGGTGTGTTGTGTAGGCATTCATCTTTTTGTTTTTTCTTGATGGATTAAAATTTCAGGAACAGCTATTGATATATTTTTTAAATCCGTTCGTGTGAAAGTCTTCTGGCTGGAAATAAACCTCTGACGACTACGCGCTACCTATGAGTGTAAGAGCCTTTTTGTTTTTTTTTGTTCAGGGGATTAGGTCGAATCTACAAAGGTCTTGCACAGTCTGGTTCTTGGGGTTGTTTTGATGAGTTCAATCGTATTGAACTGCCAGTACTGTCAGTAGCTGCACAGCAAGTAGCGGTTGTGTTAGCGGCTAAGAAAGAAAAAAAGAAAACGTTCATTTTCACCGATGGAGACATGTCGGAGATGTGCCCAGAATTTGGAATTTTTATTACAATGGTATGTAAAACTTAAATATTAGAGTTCTGCGAAGTGAATCAAAATACGAAATGTCTGAATAAAAATCACTTATTAATGAACTCCTCATTAAAGAACATAAGTGGGTTTATTTTTTTTTTTTACTTATTGTTCACAGAACCCTGGTTACGCAGGACGTAAAGAATTACCAGAGAATTTGAAAATACAGTTCCGTACCGTGGCTATGATGGTCCCAGATAGGCAAATTATTATAAGAGTGAAGTTAGCTTCTTGTGGCTTTCTTGAAAATATAACCCTCGCTCGAAAATTTTACACTTTATACAAGCTATGTGAAGAACAGTTGACTAAGCAGGTAATGGAAAATCTATAGAATTTTATTTTAATTCAGTTACGTTTTTGGACGTAGATTTAACCCTAACTTCACGTGCGTAAATAGTTATGAGGATTATATTTAATAACAGTACGTTGCGTCGTACATTTAACTTTATGACATTGCTATTTACGTCAATATTTTTAAAATTTCAGGTCCATTACGATTTCGGTCTAAGAAACATTCTCTCAGTATTGCGAACCTTAGGAGCTGTGAAACGAGTTAACTCAAAGGACAATGAGAGCACAATCGTAATGAGAGTTCTCAGGGACATGAATTTATCAAAGTTAATCGATGAAGATGAACCACTCTTCATATCACTCGTAGCAGATCTATTCCCAAATCAATCTTTAGAGAAGACCACATACAATGATCTCGAAGATGCAATTAGAAAGCAAGTAGAACAAAATGGCTTGATTTACCATCCACCATGGGTGTTAAAAATTATCCAAGTACGTATCCGTCAAGGCAGGATAGTTTTTGAACAATTGAAGTGCTTAAAAGAAAGAATTCGTAGTAATTGTTATAAGTGTAATTAAATAAATTAAGAATTAAATTATTTTACAGTTATATGAGACACAAAGAGTACGTCATGGCATAATGACTCTAGGACCGCCAGGAGCAGGAAAAACGACTTGTATTCACACCTTAATGAATGCTTTGTCAGACATAGAAGAGCCACATAGGTATGTGAAGAATTTAATTTTGCTCTTTGTCATTCGGTTGGGGGAGGGCGGTATTTAGTTAGCTAGATAAGGATGCTATTAGTCCTGAGGTGTACCACCAAATGTACGTGTATTTTTATGTACTGGACCACAGTGATCTTTAATAATCCAGGCTGAGCGAATCGGTTTGAATTTTTTAACAAGTTCTATCCCGAGTGTTATGTTTTAATTAAAGTGGCACCTTGCACCTGACAAATATTTTTCATACAATTTTTCAAACTACTTGTTTATTAATTTTTAATTATTATGAAAACAAAAAACTAACTGCTCAGAATTTAGGGAGGCGTCATTTACATGACTTCATTTCCTGACTCGAAAACATTATCCTCCTACGGGCACATTCGAGTAAAACTATTTAATTAATTTATGAAATTTATAATTGTAAGGATTTCGTGAGAGTTTATTAAATACTTACTTTCTACAGTATAGTATTTTATTATAATTTAATTTATAGGGAAATGCGGATGAATCCAAAAGCTATTACAGCCGCCCAAATGTTCGGAAGACTTGATGTAGCTACCAACGATTGGACCGATGGAATATTTTCAGCATTGTGGCGAAAAACTCTTAAATTAAAGACGGGGGAACACATTTGGTTGGTATTAGATGGACCAGTAGACAGCATTTGGATTGAAAATTTAAATTCAGTACTTGATGATAATAAAACGTTAACTCTTGCTAATGGCGATCGTCTTACCATGTCACCGACTTCGAAAATCATATTTGAGCCTGAGAACATCGATAACGCATCTCCGGCGACTGTTTCTAGAAATGGAATGGTATTCATGAGTTCTTCGGGATTAGATTGGGAACCAGGTAATTAGAAATTAACAAAATGCTTAACATGAAAAAATAATATTTTTCAATCGAATCCATTTTTTATTTCAGTTTTAAGTGCATGGTTAAAGACCCGATCAGCACGGGAAGTTGAAGTATTCAGTACACTATTTGAACAGACATTTTTGAACGTCTATACTTGGTGCACACAAAACCTGGTATTCAGTATGAAAGTATTACAAAGCAATATTGTATTTCAAATGCTTAACTTATTAGAAGGTCTGGTACCTCCTCAAATAGTTGAAGAAGACGACCCTTCTGGAAATAAATCTGTCAATGGTGATATGGATGACGAAGAAGAAAAAGAAAAGGGTGAAGAGATAATTTTGTTCACTCATGAGCATTTACATAAAATCTACGTTTTCACTCTGGTTTGGGGATTTGGATCATTATTAGAAAGTGGAGATCGAATTCGATATGATAAGCACTTAAAAACAAATTATGCTGAAATATTGGACTTGCCTAAACATCCCAGTAATAAACCCAGTATTTTATTTGATTTTTATGTCAAACATCCAGGCAAATGGGAACTCTGGGATGACTTGATGACAAATTATATGTATCCTGATACAGCTACACCTGACTATTCAAATATTTTAGTACCCATTGTAGACAACGTCAGAATAAATTACCTAATACATTGCATTGCTAAACAAGGAAGGGCTGTACTATTGTTGGGAGAACAAGGATCAGCTAAGACTGTAATGATGAAGGCTTACATGAAAAATGCAAATCCAGAACAATTTATGGGCCGCTCATTTAATTTCTCATCAGCTACAAGTCCCTATCAATTTCAAAAAACAATTGAAAGTTATGTAGAAAAACGTAGTGGAATGACATTTGGACCTCCAGGTGGAAAGAAAATGTTAGTTTTCATTGATGATATAAATTTACCACAAATAAATGAATGGGGTGATCAAATTACCAATGAAATTGTTCGGCAAACTATGAGTATGGGAGGTTTTTATAGTTTGGAAAAACCTGGAGATTTCACTACCATAGTCGATATACAATTTCTCGGTGCAATGGGTCAACCAGGTAAACAAGTTGTTGCTGTTATTTATTAACAATAAATCGAAATATAATGACAAAGACATTAAATATAACATCGTATAATTGGATTTTTTCAGGTGGAGGTCGTAACGACATCCCTGCTAGGCTTAAGCGTCAATTTTCAATATTCAATTGTCCTTTACCAAACAATGATTCAATAGATAAAATTTTCAAAGTAATTGGTGAGGGTCATTATAATGCAAAGCGTGGCTTTACAGCTGATGTTAGATCGTTAATAAAGAAAGTAATACCATTAACACGGGAGTTGTGGATGAGAACGCGATTAAATTTGTTGCCAACTCCAGCAAAGTTTCATTACGTCTTTTCTTTAAGAGACTTATCCAGAGTTTGGCAAGGCATGGTTGGAACTTTACCAACGGTTATTGAATCAGAAAAATGTTTGATGCTATTATGGAAACACGAATGTTCCAGAGTATTTTCTGATCGCTTTACTCATCAAACTGATAAGGATTGGTTTAACAAGGCACTGTATGGTATTGCAGAAGAACTTTTAGGAATAGAGTATAGGAAAATGATGGAAAAGGAACCAGTATTCGTTGATTTCATGAGGTTTGTATTGCAACGTATTATGTCCAATCAGTAACACCAAGTAAATATTTTAGAACTATTATCGGTAATGTATCTTTTCTTGTCAAAGAAGAATACAAGATAGGTCCATTATAAATCAAATTTAGTTAAGTAAAATTACTGAAGTATTAGGATGTGACAATAAATATTCAACTCCTAAACAGAGATGCTCCGGAACCTACCGGTGAAGAAGGTGAAGATGCTGATATGGAGCTACCAAAGGTTTATGAACCTGTTTTTGACTACAATGAATTACGAGATAGATTAGAAATGTTTTTATCGCAATTTAATGAAATGGTTCGAGGGTCTGGTATGGATCTCGTATTTTTCCCTGATGCTATGCTCCACTTGGTCAAGATATCTCGAGTTATTAGACACCCGCGAGGTAATGTTATGCTTGTTGGTGTTGGAGGCTCTGGGAAACAATCTCTTACTAAGTTATCTACATTTATTGCGGGATATCGTTCGTTCCAAATTGCATTAACAAGATCTTATAACGTGGGAAACTTCCTAGAAGACTTAAAATTATTATATAGGTCTTGTGGAGTGCAAGGAAAAGGAACAACATTCATTTTCACTGATTTAGACATTAAAGAAGAAGGTTTCTTGGAGTACCTTAATAACATTTTATCATCAGGAGTTATTTCAAATTTATTCAGCAAAGATGAACAACAGGAAATAATTTCTGAACTGACCCCTATTATGAAACGAGAAAATCAAAAACGAACAATTACTAATGAATTGGTAATGGAATATTTTCTTAATCGAACATGTCAGAATCTTCATGTGGTATTATGTTTCTCACCCGTAAGTTTTAAAACATATTGAAGTTTTATAAACTATCTGTAATTATTATTTTGGATAAATTTGATAATTGTTTTCTCGATTGTTTTTACAGGTCAGTGAAGCTTTTAGATATAGAGCTATGCGGTTTCCCGCATTAATTTCTGGTTGTACAATTGATTGGTTCCAACCATGGCCTAAAGATGCACTTGTCTCTGTAGCCGATCATTTTCTAGCAGAATTTGAAATAGAATGTACAAAACAAGTTAAAAAGGAACTTGTAACGGTATTAGGAACCATACAAGATGTTGTATCTACAGTTTCAGCGGAATATTTTCAAAGATTCCGGCGGTCATCGCATGTAACGCCGAAGTCATATCTGAGTTTTATCGGTGGTTATAAGACTATATATCAAATGAAACAAAAAGAATTGGGTGATGGCGCATTAAGAATGGACACTGGATTAGAAAAACTTCGAGAGGCTTCGATTTCCGTAGAAGTTCTTAAAAAAGACTTGGCGGTGATGGAACAAGATCTAGCATTGGCTTCTGAGAAAGCTGATCGAGTTTTAACGGAAGTAACAGAAAGAGCAATGCAAGCGGAAATAGTAAAAAATCAAGTACAAATTGTTAAAGAAAAGGCGGAAGCTTTAGTAGCTTATATAGCAGAAGAAAAAGAAAAGGCAGAAATAAAATTGGAAGCAGCTAAGCCCGCATTAGAAGAAGCTGAAGCTGCTTTGAATACTATTAAGCCAGCGCACATAGCTACTGTTAGAAAGTTAGGTAGACCACCACACTTAATTATGAGAATTATGGATTGCGTAATTATACTTTTTCAAAGAAGATTACATCCTCTGATACCAGATACAGCTGCCCCATGTCCAAAGCCATCATGGGCCGAGTCTCTAAAGGTAAAAAAAAATTATCATCGTTAACTTTTACCATAATACCTTTAAAAGAAATAATGAAGACTTCTATATTAAAATTTTGTTTTAATATTCAACAGATGATGGCCAGTACTACGTTCTTGTTGCAATTACAAAATTATCCAAAAGATATTATCAACAATGAAATGGTGGAACATCTTATTCCATACTTTGAAATGGAGGATTATAATATGGACACAGCTAAACGAGTTTGTGGTGATGTAGCTGGATTATTGTCATGGACGAAAGCTATGGCATTCTTTCACAGTGTTAATAAAGAAGTTTTGCCACTGAAAGCTAACCTATTGCTCCAAGAAGCAAGGTTAAAGGTACATCCTACTCATCTACTTTAAAAAAAACCCTTTTAAAATTCTTAATGCAGTGTTCTTTCTAATGAAATTCGTTTTTCAGGTTGCCATGGAAGACTTGGCATCCGCTGAAAGACAGCTTGAAGAACGCGAAATGTCTCTGCGGAAAGTAAAAGAACAATATGAATCTGCTGTTTCTGAAAAACAACAGTTAACTGATGCGGCAAATGTATGTCTACGAAAGATGACAGCGGCTACTGCGCTTATCAATGGTCTTGGCGGTGAAAAAATCCGCTGGACTCAACAAAGCAAAGATTTCAAGGAACAATTAGGAAGGCTAGTAGGTGATGTCGTCCTAGCAACTGGATTTTTGTCGTACTGCGGGCCCTATAATCAAGAATTCAGAAATAGCTTGTTCAATACTTGGATGGAAATATTAAAGAGCAAGCAAATACCTGTCACGGATAATTTGAATATTACAAACATGTTAGTCGAAAGCGCAACAATATCAGAGTGGACGTTACAAGGTCTACCAAATGATGAGCTTTCCGTACAAAATGCACTAATTGTAACTAAGTCGAGTTCATATCCACTACTCGTAGATCCGCAAAGTCAAGGTAAAAATTGGATTAAAAATAAAGAATGTTCTAATGAGCTCCAAATTACCTCACTTAATCATAAATATTTTCGAACTCACTTGGAGGACAGTCTTTCCCTAGGTCGTCCTCTACTTATTGAAGATGTAGGAGTCGAATTAGATCCTGTAATAGACAACGTTTTGGAAAAGAATTTTATTAAATCAGGTTCTATAGAAAAGGTTATCGTAGGAGATAAAGAATGTGATGTGATGCCTGGATTCATGTTGTATATTACTACTAAGCTGCCTAATCCTGCTTACTCACCTGAAATTAGTGCTAAGACTTCAATAATTGATTTTACTGTAACAATGCAAGGTCTTGAAGACCAATTATTAGGTCGAGTAATCTTAATGGAGAAATCAGATCTGGAGGAGGAAAGAGTGGCTTTGTTCGAATCTGTCATGAAAAATCAGAGAAGCATGAAGGAACTAGAAAGTAATTTGCTTTGCCGTTTAACATCTTCTGAAGGATCTTTGGTAGATGATGAAGCTCTCATACAGGTCCTTCAAATTACTAAAACAACAGCTGAGGAAGTGAATGAAAAACTTAAAGTAGCCGAGGTCACAGAGAAAAAAATTATCAAGGCGAGAGAAGAATTTCGAGCGGTAGCAGCAAGAGGTTCTATATTATATTTCTTGATCGTTGAAATGAGCAACGTTAATATTATGTACCAAAATTCCTTAAAACAGTTTTTGAACATCTTTGATAATTCTATTACTAAATCAGCTAAAAGTAATATTACTGAGGAAAGAATTAATATAATACTGAAATATTTAACCCATGAAGTATGGGCATTTACTTTACGCAGTTTATATGAAAGACACAAAGCATTGTTTACACTTATGCTTGCAATGAAAATTGACTGTCAGCGTGGATTAATATCTCATAGTGAATTTACAGCCTTTGTAAAAGGCGGAGCTTCTCTAGATTTAAATGCAGTAACGCCTAAACCGTTTAGATGGATTTTGGACATAACGTGGTTGAATTTGGTGGAAATCAGTAAATTAACAGTGTTCTCGGACGTTCTGTCGAAAGTAAGTATTGCTATTATTTTTTTATATTACAATATCTGCTTCATTTTACTGACAAACACAATAAAATTATATATTTTTTAGATTTCAGTAAATGAAAAGGAATGGCGCACGTGGTATGAAAAAGCCAAACCCGAAGAAGAAATTATTCCTAGTGGTTTTCAAGAAAGCCTTGACGTATTCCGTAAATTGCTTCTCATAAGGTCTTGGAGTCCGGATAGAACTCTTTCACAAGCAAGGAAATATATAGTTGGTAATGTTATCCAATGTGTAATAAAATTGTTCGGATGTTGCAAAAATTCAAAATTAGTAACGAAAGCGAATATCATTTCACTCAATCACTTCTCGGTTTACTTTTTATGCGCTTGATGATTTTTTTGTTGTTTTTAGACTCCCTTGGGCCAGAATATGGCGAAGGTTGTATATTAAATCTAGAAGCTACATGGGATGAATCCGAACCAAGGACTCCTCTAATATGCATTTTGTCTATAGGATCAGATCCATCTACACAAATCGCATCACTTGCTAAGGCAAAAGAAATCGGCAAGTATTATATACGTTTTGTAATAAATGATCACATGTGTCCGCATATTTTGTAATCAATATTCTTTTGTACATAATACCTAAAGGCAAACTAACGACTAAATTGTATTACAGTTTTGAAAGCAGTATCTATGGGGCAAGGTCAAGAAATTGTTGCTCGTAAAATGATATCAGATTCTATGAATGAAGGAGGTTGGGTATTATTACAAAATATTCACCTGTCACTACCATTTTGTGTGGAAGCTATGGACGCACTGATAGAAACGGAACATATACAAGAATCTTTCCGTCTTTGGCTCACCACAGAAGTACACACCGACTTTCCTATAGGACTATTACAAATGGCAATAAAGTTCACAAATGAACCACCTCAAGGCATTAGAGCGAGTATGAAAAGAACCTATCAAAATATTACTCAAGATACTTTAGATTATTCATCTTTGTCTCAATGGCCTCCATTGTTATACGCAGTAGCATTTCTACATACGATCGTCCAAGAGAGGAGAAAATTCGGTCCTTTGGGATGGAATATACCGTATGAATTCAATCAAGCTGATTATGCCGCCAGTGTGCAATTCATACAGAACCATCTTGATGAAATTGATCCGAAAAAAGGAATATCCTGGCCCACAATATGTTACATGCTGGGGGAAGTTCAATATGGTGGAAGGGTAACGGACGATTTCGATAAACGGTTACTTACGACCTTTACAAACGTTTGGTTTTGTGATGTCTTGCTGAGACCTGGTTTTGAATTTTACAAAGGATACAAAGTGCCACAAACGAGAAACTTGCAAGGATACGTAGATTATATCAATCAGTTACCTTTAACGGATACACCGGAAGTATTTGGACTGCATGGCAACGCTGATATAACTTACCAAATAAATAGCGCCAAAGATATACTGGATACCATTCTTAGCGTCCAGCCCAAGGAAGGTGGCAGCCAAGGTGGAGAGACCAGGGAAACAATAGTATATCGATTGGCCGAAGATATGTTGGAAAAACTTCCAAAACAGTATGTAACATTCGAAGTAAGAGAAGCTTTGCAGAAGATGGGAGCATTTCTTCCGATGAACATATTTTTAAGGTATTGATGCATTTCCTACCTCATAGTCTTAGAATAATTCTCATAGTCCTATTTGTTAGTGCTAAGAATCAATGACACATTCGTTTACTTTTCAGGCAAGAAATCGATCGTATTCAACGGGTCATAAAGACTGTACAGACTACACTCTGCGATTTGAAATTGGCTATAGATGGTACGATTGTTATGAGTCAAGGCTTGCGGGAATCACTCGATGCTATGTACGACGCCCGTATTCCTCAACAGTGGTTAAAGGTAAGAACATTGGGTAACTGCACGTACCTACTTGTAAACATAATATAATCTAAAATATAGTTATGATTATAAAGTCAATACCTCATGACATGATGTTTAATAAGTAGTGATTTGAAAGGTGAAAAATATACATCATAATATTGCAGCAAATATTGTCACCTTATTTGGATATTTAATATTATTTAATTAAACGTTTAAGGTCTCATGGGAATCAGCAACATTAGGTTTCTGGTACACAGAACTGCTAGAGCGTGAACAACAGTATCGAACGTGGCTCCGTACGGGACGACCACACACGTTTTGGATGACTGGCTTCTTCAATCCCCAAGGATTTCTCACAGCTATGCGACAGGTATTTCATAGTTTAAAGTATAAAGTACTACTGTGACTGTAGAAGTCTTGACCCTCCCCTCCCTCTTCCGTGTTATAATAAACCTAATAGGTACTTGCCAAGTTTCTTCCAATTTGGAAGTTCCTACATGATGCCTGAGGCAGACAATGAAATAATAAAAAAAAAATTTGGTCTCTAAATCGGTAACAATTATAATACTTAAATAAAAAAAAGTAACGAAACTTTAAATAATTCTTTTTTATAAACACCTAATAATCTTTTTGTTTCCTAATAGGTACTTACATTATATTTTATCAATTATAGGAAGTAACACGAAGCCACAAGGGCTGGGCGTTAGATTCCGTAGTGCTACAGAACCATATCACTAAATTGAATCGAGAAGATGTTCACGAGGGGCCCAATGAAGGTGTTTACGTCTACGGCCTGTTTCTTGAAGGTTGGCTTACTTTACTATTATTTATTTATTTTACTGATAAATAATAATCTATGTTTACAAGTGTTTTTCCTTTGCTCGTTCCACACTACCAATATTGGCAATGGAAGTGTCGTATTATAAATACAGAATTAAGTACAGGGGATTCTGTATTATTTCTTTCAATTTAGTTAATAATGGTTCTCATTAAAATAATTCATAAAAATTCAATTATGTGGTTTTCTCATTCAGTACCTACCGTCCTGCATTACATGTGGTAATTTATTGAAATATCTTTGTTTTAGGGGCTTCGTTGGATAGAAAAACGGGAAAATTAATAGAATCGAAGCCTAAAGTCCTTTACGAACAGATGCCAGTAATCTATATATTCGCCATAAACACGACCGCAGGGAAGGACCCAAGGCTCTACGAGTGTCCTATTTATAGAAAACCTCAAAGAACAGATGCTAAGTACGTAGGTTCTATAGATTTCGAAACCGACAGCAATCCTAGACATTGGACCTTGAGAGGAGTAGCCCTGCTGTGTGATATCAAATAAATGATAATAGTAGGTAAAACACTAGGTATGCTTTTGTTTTTGTACCTCCTCCACATTACCTAATTAATAAACAAAAAAAAAATAAACTAAATGGACATACAATAATGTCAAATACTACGAGAAATTCTTATGATTGATTAATCTTTTAAACATATCCGTAGTAGGTATCCGTTATCGTATTTAACAAATAACTATTTTTGTACCGTTTAAGCCTGGTCCACTAATAAAAAAATGTATTTACGAGGACCTCTGATAACTTATAAAACAAATAGATCCACAATCCCAATTAATATGTTACTTCACATCTGCCCCTTAGCGTGTATCTCTCTCTATTTGTAATAGTTAATGCAATTTATACCTGATAGCTGATACTCTTTGCTTAAAATTCTCCAATCAGTTCGGATCGGTTACCACGTACGCAAGCGCTAGAGTTTCTAAATAAAATATATTAATTCGAATATATCAAATTAACCATTTACCTACATGTGTATAGGTCTAAATATTTTTTAATAATTCATGTTGCAGTGTAAATATGTCATCATCATCATCATTACAACCCATAACTGTCCCACTGCTGGGCTCGGGTCTCCTCTCATAGTGTGAGGGGCGCAGGCCATAGTCCACCACGCTGGCCTAGTGCGGATTGGCAGACTTCACACACCTTTGAGAACTTTATGGGGAACTCTCAGGTGTGCAGGTTTCCTCACGATGTTTTCCTTCACCGTAGCAAGTGATAATTAGTATCTAATACGCACATAACTTTTTAAATTAGAGGTGCGTGCCGTGGGATTTGAACCCAGGATCTCCCGTTCGAGAGACCAACGTTCAAACCACCAGGCTATCACTGCTTAAATTGCTGTGTAAATATGTACTTTTTAAAAATGAAGCAATAAATAATTACTATTATAACGAAAATATCGTATATTTCATAATCAAGAAAATTGTCATAAAAGTACCTACATAAACACTTTTAGAATGATCTGTTTGTAAATTATCTAATAGGTACATAAACTTCACAATCATGTTAAATTACCACAAAATTTTACACCAACCTAACAACATCGGGCATTGAATAAATACATGACACTGACACAGCATTGTTTAGCGCGTACATGTTTCTTGCGAGCTTAAAGTACCTTCTTTATCTCGTCGTACAACACCAGTACAAGCGCTCCGCCAGCGCCTCGGAGGACGTTGGAGAAAGCGCCTTTGAAGAAAGCCCCAGGTCCTTCTGTTTTAAGAATGACGGCCCAACAATGTGCCGTGCTCTTATACAATCGTTCGTTGACAGGCCGACCTGACTGCATCATCATGCGCCGTCGCACCGTATCCAGCGGATACGACGCGATACCGGCTATCGTTGTTACTGTCTGTAAAAAAATAAGTCTTAGATTCTCCTAGCAATAAGCAATAAGTAACTATGGGTTAGCATGAAATTTTCGGTGAGATACCTACAGTGGAAAAAGGTGAGTTGTAAAAGTTTAGTGCAATAAACTTAAATCTATTGTCTAAACCGACTACAGGTTTAATGCAAATTGGAATTGAACTCCGCACGAAAAAGCACGTGATCATGCTGATATTTTTTTCACATTCTATTTCAGACAAAATATGACTTAGGTACCTACTTTGGTTTTGCGCGATAGGGTTGTATTGTAAATATATTCTATTTACAAGATAGTAAAAAAATTACTTGAGCTATGAGCCATGTGACGAATAGTGAAGTGTTTTTGGGGTCCGGTAGCATGCCACGTGCGGTATCGTAGAATCCGAAGTATGTGGCCCGGTAAATGATGATGCCTTGGACTGACACTACAAATCCTCTATATAATCCAATAGGGCCGTCCGTTTTTAAGGTCTTCATCAAACAATCTACCAGACCATTAAATTCCTTCGCTTTGCCTTTTCCGACATCAGCTGCTAACCTGATGATCGAAAGTTATTTATAGCCATCATATAATATAATCACTATATTATAATCTAATTTGTGATAAATTATTTCAATAAAAAATATTAAGAAAAACTAATAATGTAAGTACCTGGTTCTAGCAAAATCTAGTGGGTAAACAAAACATAGGGAAGTTGCTCCAGCGGCACCGCCAGAAGCAAGATTCCCCGCGAAATATGTCCAAAATTGTGTATTCTTGTCTACACCTTGTAGGAACAAAGCCTTATACACGTCCTTAAAGGCAAAATTTAAAGCCTGCGTCGGAAAATATCGAATGACATTCGCCAAATTTCCTCGCCACAACGATCCTATTCCTTGTTCCTTCGGTATGCGTATAAACGCATCCACTATGCCTAAAAAATATAAATAAAATTGTGCTTAAAATTGTACGCTCCGAAAATTGCAAATACTTGCAAAGCAAGTCTAGTCAAGTATCAAATTGAAGTGCAAAAAAGTAATCAGATATATCCCGTCGGTTATCATAGGGCCGTATCTACATCTACTTCAATCATGTAAGATTGTTTTAAGAAGGTACCTACTTAAAGTAATTTTGTTTATGCTAGTCATGCAACATAATCACTACTTACCTTTGTACCGCTTGTCTTCTGATATCTGCTTAGAAACGTGTTGCACCTGTAAGATCAACTTGACTCGCTCCATCGGGGCCATAGCAGTTTTCGACACAGCAGCTGAGATTCCTCCAGCCAAGAAATCTTTCATAAACGCACTAGTATCTGACCCCTTTTCTTTTTTCTTTTCTGACATTCTTGTTTTCTGTTACTTACCTTGCAAAAGCCTGTAAATAATTTAACTGTAAATGATTTGATTCGTTGCGTTACAGAATCATACCTTATATCAAGTAATCACACATCAACAGGTCCTTTTCTATTATCTTTATTAATACGGTCGTTTAAGAAAAAACTTACCGTAGCTAAATTATATACACTTGACAGCTACACAAAGAGGGTCGACTCCATTACAAACATTAACTTCTATACGGGGAGCACCTAATGAAAATTTGTTTTTGAAATAATTATTTTTATAAATACAAAAAATATTAATAACTGCAATTGTCAGTTTCACAAACGTTTTACAAAAGACGGACGTTTTGACTTCTTGATTTTAAATAAAGAATTGTCAAGAAGTTGCCTGCCATGTGCATTATCAAAGACTAGAGCATGAGAACAATTCAATAATAAATTCGGTATCGTTAAATCTGACTATAATAGTGTAAAACTAAATGTTAATCAATTGTTTGCTATTCAACAAATATGCGTTAATTATAGGCACCTACATGAGGTTTATCACATACCTAATACAGACCGACGAGTTTTAACCAGAACTAAATCCAAATAGAAGCGACACACCCCTTGCTTTTATTTTTGAACATAGACAATTATCAAGTCCAAGAGTACCTACGGTTTCAATTCAACACAGGGTTTTATAATAAACTAGTGGACCCGCCCTCGCTTCGCTTCGGGAAACCTACGCCGAAACGAAAGTAAAAAAAAGTAGCCTAAGTTACTCCTTGATACATCAGCTGTCTGCTAGTGAAAGTCCCGTCAAGATCGGTCCAGCCGTTTCAGAGATTAGCCGGATCAAACAGACAGACAGACAGACAAAAAATTTTTTAAATGTCATTTCGGTATGTGTATCGTGTATAGATACGGATGCATTGAGTAAAAAGCGGTTATTTTAATATTACAAACAGACACTTCAATTTTATTTAGTAGTATAGAGTATAGATATAGATGTAGTAGATACATATACGCAATAGTAATAGCTTAGTGGCTTGAACGTTGGTCTCCCGAACGAGAGCTCCTAAATACAAATCCGGAAAGCACCTCTCGAGTATGTTAGTACTACCAAAATATAGATTAGTCTCTCTATATCGTGGTATTATAAACTAATTATCACTTGCTTCGATAAAGAGAAACATCGCAAGGAAACCTGAACATTTGAGTTATCCATAAAGTTCTCAAAGGTTTATGAAGTTTGCCAATCCGCACTTGACCAGCGTGATGGACTATGGGTTTAACTTCGTCGATCACTTAGGATCGACCGACGCAAGCTGCGGGGCTATGAGCGCTTTCACACGCGCTTTGGTATACCTCGTCTTTTTCGTCGTGATTTAAAAGGTAAACAATCTTACAGTGTCTTTTTATTGTAATTATCGATTTAAAAATAACACAGACACAAATTTAAAAAAAACTAAAGAATAAACAGTGATTTAATGTTAAAATACATTTCTGTATACTTCTAAATCTTTTTTTTAATTCATGAAATAAATGAAAGTAATGCCCTGATTGTTTACCTTTTTAATCACGACGAAAAAAATCAGGTATACTACTGAGCTATTCACGTTCATATATAATCATGGAAAACTGTCTAATATATAATATTAAATAGCCGACAATCGTATGGTTAACAAACTGTTAGCAAAAAATATCACTATTACGATGCTATTTTTAGTCTACCAGACAAAATTTGTATTTACTCACCTTTTAAACCTTCCCTAGACATCAACAAATAATTTAAAACCAAGATTAGCCAAATCGGCCCAGCCGTTCTTGAATTTTAGCGAGACTAACTAACAGCAATTAATTTATATGTATAGAAGGAGAAGATAGAAGATAAGGAGGTAGAAATAAAAGAATTATTGAGGGAATTATTTGTAATTGTTGCTACAATACTACGCTACTGCAGGACGCGGAACGCAGAATGGTGAACGCCGAAGACGTCATACCGCAAACACTACGTAGTTATGTCTACATTTTAATTATAGGCTTATAGAATCACAATCATACCACAACAGATCACATACTAGTACATTATTATGTTACTGTCTCGAATACCTTGTCTAAATAAGATTCAAACAAGATACTTGACAACACAAATGCATTATTGCATACATATAATACTTGTATCCGATAGGTTAAAAATTAATAAAAACAAATTAAAAATTATTAAAAACCTGTATCATATAGTGGATTGCAGTAAAACATTATGTCCGACCAGAATAGTTATAATATTATATAAAGGCGACAATTATATTCATATACTGGTCATTTCGATAAACATAGTTATTAAAATATATAATTACATTCAAGCATGGTTTAAATTGAGGCTTATTTTAAATTAAAAAATACAAGTATAGTACGCGACAGGTCGACTTGGCAATCGGGGTATAGTAGAACCACGATATTTTTTCATAAATAGTATCAACTATTATACGAGACGAGACTGTTCGACTAATTAGTTACTACACTCGAATAAATAATAACCTGTTGTTTTTTTTACATTAGTGTGCCCCCGATAAAACTAAAATGATAAAAAAGATAAAACTGACCAAATGGTAATAAATTAGTTAAAACAGTAATTGATTTGTAATTACAAATCAATTTAAATAATAGTTTGGAGGTAAAAATTTTATGTAGAATATTATTTCAAATGTAGTATACATGCGTGCGAAATCTCACTGGTCAAAGTATATTTAAAAAAAGAGAGCTACTCTTTGTATTAAAAAAAAGCAAATAAATAATTGTGTTATTCACAACATTACTGTGCTATTATACCTGCAGACGTCACTTTATAGTGATAGTAATTAAGCTATATATCTATCGTATTTTAATAATGTGCGCCCAAACGAAATCTTTTAACAATGAATTATGTTAAAAACTGCAAAATCATGATGTGCCTAATAACCTTGTGTTATTCAAAATAGTGTAAAATGAGAGTGAAATTATTTAGTTGATTACAAACAGTTGAATGTGTGGGCATTAATAATTCATAACATGTACTCGTTTAGGAGCACCATTACAAAATTCTCGTATAATTATACCTAGTACAAACCAAAAGGTATACAAAAGTACTCAACATGTAGGTTTGTACATACCAAGAAATAAAAAAATACGGATAACGCGATCCCTTCCATATTAATCGTTTCTTAGGCGTCATTCTCAGACAAGCGTCTATACAATTATTCCAATATCATGTCTCAAATGATTTATTTATCATTGTTTTGAATCAAATCAAAATATAATACATTTAGCTCTTCGTATTTCTACTTTAAAACTCACAGTAATCCCTAGATTTTGAGTAACATTATCCTAGACAGCGCATGAAACCGAGATACATTTCGAGTTTCGATCAACACAGATGGAATGGTAATACTAATAATTGACAAAAATTCTAAGGACATTGTGATGAATTATTTGAGACAAATGATATTGAAATAGTTATAGGTAGATGTGGACGTTTGTCGGTTTATTTGCGCATTTTAGCGGCGTTATCGGCATTATCCTTCAAAATCTTGGATTTAAGGTGGTCCTTGTATTTGAGAATGCCACCCTCCCATTTTGTGACGGTACCGTTTTCGCAGATCCAAATTTCTTCTGCGACCTAAAATTAAAAATTAAGTGTTACTCTCACTTATAAGGGTAAGAAACATGATTATAGATTATCATAACAGTAAGTTAAAGAGTTTTTTGTAAATTAAATATCAGATTTAATTCCTTAAATCCAGTTACAATTAGTCTATATACATTACGCTATTAAAGTCGAGATTCGTTTAGCAAGTTCTACCTATCTTTGCATTGTATTTTTCCATTGCAACCTTTACTATTAACTTTTTATGTAATTCCATTAATTCAATGTACCGGAACTATTAAAGGAATAAATAATTCTTGATCTTACCTGATTAATAAGTCTGAAGTCGTGACTAACGAGCACCATTCCTCCATCGAATTCATTGATGGCTTCGGCGAGTGCGTCGATAGTTTCCATGTCAAGATGGTTGGTAGGCTCGTCCAACAATAGTAGGTGTGGTGTCTGCCACGCGAGCCATGCGAACACCACGCGACACCTCTGACCGTCGGACAACTGACGCATTGGACACACCTGTTTAAAAAAAGTGAATATTTATAGAAAAATCAAATTGACTGCTGTAAATTTGTATGAAAAAATTATAGCTGTGTCATTTTAACAATCAAGGCGAATCCAATAATACCTTGTGTTTTGTTGAAATCCATCAAGTTTTGGCTTTGGAATGGATCAAAGAAATGAACATACATATTCGTACCCTTCTTGCATAGTCAAGTGCGTTTAAAAACGTCGTGTCAAAGGCCCTTATACAATTAAAGGTACAGAAAAACTCATATCACAGTTTCTAAAACCATCTTCAGCAAACCGGCATTCTAACAGTGATTCTAAACTGTTATCGACATAACAAATTAGTTATAGGTTTTGGTTTATTTTAAAATTAAACTTATGTAAATTTTGTGTGAGGAGATTAATAAAAAATTTTTTTGTTTGTTTATTTGTTTGAAACCGTTACATACCTGTTGCCTGCCAGTGAGTCCGTATCTGCCGATGATCTTCCTCATCTCCTCTCTCTCTCGCACGTCGGGGAACTGTTTCATCATGTAGTCGAGCGGCGACAGGTCCAAGTCCAACAACTCGTGTAGATGTTGGTGGTAACGACCGATTCGCAGGTGAGAGTTCTTACGGATCATTCCCGTACTGGGCACCAGCTGGAACGATAACGATTATCACCCTTATATCACAAAACATTAAGATAATTATTCAGTATCAGCTATCAGCCCTCGATTTGAATCCAAAAACGTATACATCGTCATCAGACGATCAGACATAATATTATAAACCTATCCTAAAAATTCATTTTAATTTTATCCGTTATCCTTCTATTTTGAAGAGATTTTTAAAGAACAAAAAAGTAGAATGACTAAACAAATAAACAATCAGTTATTAATGAGTACAATTAATATGTAATAGGATTTTAGCACTATCATTATTGATGGTGGTTATTTTCCACTGGTTACTAGTACTTTGAACAACAATTTTATTACAGTGTGCAATGTATATAATCTATATTATTACATGCACTTACATCTCCATAGAGTAACTTGAGAAGTGTTGACTTGCCAGCTCCGTTAGGCCCCACTAGAGCCAGCCGAGTGTCTAGATCAATACCAAACTCCAAATTCTTATAGATCCACGGTCCACTATCCGTATATCGGAAAGATACATTCTGAAATAACATATTACAATTATATACCCATAAAAATCATCAAAAGAGGTGCAGATGAGATTCTTTCCCTAACTCCTCTATTTTAAGAGTTTTCGAGATAGATTAAAAAAGATTAAAAATAAGTGACGTAGGGAAACCTCTCTGCACATAATAAGGTGAAGTAATATAGTATTTGTAACCTACCTGTACCATGATAACAGGTGGTGGCACTTTCCCACACGATGGGAAGTAAAAGTTTAGTATCTTGTCGTCAATCACTTTCTCAGTGAGTCCTTGGGCCACCATCTTGGCTAGCGTTTTCTCTTTGGACTGCGCCTGACGCGCGAGCTTAGCTGAACCGTGACCAAACCGAGCTATGTAGTTCTGTAACAAATAAATTAATTGGTCAATAATTTACGCTATTATGTGTCTGGTCTATAATTGTTTTTTTGTAAATGTATGAACATGGATACTTAATTATCTGGAGATTGGTACGAAAAGTCAAATTCATATTCTTTTAATCTTAATTTCGGTGTTTAGTTAGGTACTACGGGCACTACTTTCATTTTATATTGAAAACGTAACTTCTATGGGCGTCTTTATATCGCATTTCAAACAATTCATGTTTAATGTATTTTTTGTATATAAAAATGTAATTATACTATATAAACAAATCAAATCAGATAGAATTATATTTGTATAATTTTGTAATATAGTATGTTATAGAAACATTGTTAATACAAAACTCACCTTCATATGAGCAATTTGATCTTGCTCCCAATTGTACTGTTTCATCTGATTCTCAAGCAGTTCCATACGCGTGCGCACAAACGCCTCGTAGTTACCCGTGTAGTACTTCAGGCGTCTCTTGCTCATGTGGATGATGTTAGTGCACACACCATTCAGGAAATCTTGCGAGTGAGATATCAACACCAAAATCCGTTTGTACCTATAACAATATAACATTTCTTATAATAAAAGTTTAATATAGAGTAACATTTTATTGCATTTTGTACAATATCCTAAACTTTTTTGAGATATACGTAGATTATTTATAGTGCTTCTGTATGACTTTGTCAATACTTTTAAATTTATACATTATTTTTATCTATGCTGAAATAGTGCAAATATTAGAGTTCAAACAATTTTTTTTCGAAGATAAAGTCTATTCTGAATAAATTTTAATTCAAATGCAGCAAGACAATGTTGTTTTTTTCAGAACCTAAAAAAATAAGGTCACACTGTATGTGATTTCCACAAGTAGGCTGACTGTTGAATATATCTGCTAGATGATTTTTGTTTTATAAAACACTCATAAACATGGAACAGAGAATGAAATTTAGCAATTGTATTTTTCAAGCACTTCAATTTAGGTTATACCTATCATACTCTCCTCTGAAAATATACAAAGGCATCATCTTGTTCATCAAAGCATTCACTTGAAATTTATCATTAAAGACGAAATTCGGAGTACTACATTATAATACATTATCCCTTCGTCGGAGTCATCCCTTACTAACAACAATATACTTATACCATTACAGATTGGATTTTTTAAATTTTGTTTAGTTGAATCCAATAAATCAATTACAAGTATTGCAAATGTTACAGGTTGTATTAAAAAATTAAAGATTGTATTGTTACAGGTTACACAATCTAATACTTAAACCTCAGCTATTACATTACAACCATTACAATGCGAACCCTCCCAGTGATTGATAACCACATAGGCATAAAAAAATTACATGTCTCACAGAATTCTATTTATGCAACAGATTCCGAATGAAAAATTAATGAAATAGATCATTTTTATTCAATACTTCAATGATATACAATGAAGCCAGATTTAAATATCTTACTTAGGTGTTGAAATTCAATTTGTTCTGGACTTGTCACCCCTGTAATATTATTTAAATTGAATCGAATCTATGTTCAATGTTACAGACTGACGTTATAACCTCATAAATTTTGAGCGGATGTTGTTGATGGGATGCTCTGTATCATATAAAAGGACTAATGCTTTTTGATTCTTTGTCTTAACTGTGTGTTCTTTTAGGTTATGACGCCATTGTCTATAAGCTACGGCCTACATAAAGCGGGATTTACATTGCGAAACTAGTGTCATGCATGATCGAGCTAATTTTATGAATCTAGTTTTAATCATGTAAAAATTATTTCGTAAATAATAAATAGTGTCGCGAAATCAAGAGTACTGCCAAGATAACTCTGTCAACATAGAAGCTTTACAAGACTACTATAAGTAAATGCTGTCGCGACAATAATTTCGCGTCGTATTTACATTGTGAAATTAGTCGCTTGAAATTAGTTTTATAAAAAATATGAGCAGGTCACGAAACTACTCCAGTGCCATGAAAAGAATTCGTGCGTGGTACAACTGGACTTCTACAGTTGAAATTGATATTATAAAACTAATTTTAAGCCAGTTTCGCAATGTAAATCCGGCTTTAGAGTCAATAAAATTATTGTATTATATGTAACATATTACTCACGACTTGAGTTCCTCTTCCAGCCACACGCAAGCATCGAGATCGAGATGGTTGGTCGGCTCGTCCAGCAGTAATAGATGAGGCTTCACGTACAACGCTCGGGCCAGAGCGATTCGCATACGCCAACCTAATGAATACAGACATTAGGTTCAATATTCCTAGACACCTTATATTAATGTGTATGATCAGAGATTTTAACAGGAACCCTATTTCGAATGGGATAGTAACTGTCTGTTTGTTACTTTTTCACTTAAGGACTGTCCATTAATCACGTGAGATTCGAACGTAATATATCACGTGTATTTTTTTTTCGGCAAATGCCATATTTATATCTGTAATTAATAAGTATTAAAAAAACATAAGATTCTTTGTAGGTACTAAAGCACGTGATTTAGAGCTGGGGTTAGTCTTAAACCTCACCATGTGTCGACACTTAGGGGAGCGGGTTTAAAGAACCTAAAGAAAACATCACGTGATTAAGAGACGGCCCCTTACTACATAACTCCATTATAAAGCACGGAAAATTTTCCAATTCAAAGTTTGAAACAATATTTTCATGTGATGTAGCGGTTACCTCCTGAAAAGTCCTTAGTAGCTTTCTGTTGCATTTCCTTAGTGAATCCTAAACCGTGTAGGATATGAGCCGCTCGTGCCTCAGCTGTGTCTGCACTCAAATCTTCCAGACGATCGTATACATCCATCAATTGCTCTTGAGCATCTGCAAATTATACCATGGTATAAAGTACACTCATAGCCTTACGTCGATTACACGTGATCGTCAAAGTTAAGCAACTGCCGGCGCGGTAGGAAAGTGGATAGGGCACCGGTTGTTGTGTTCCGTTGGGGATCCCGGACCCCTCCACACAGCGCTGACGGAGGCCACCGGGGGATTTTAGTGCGGTAAGAATCCCACATAACCCCGTGACGCTCCCACGGCACCAGGTACCTTTTTAAACTTTCCTCCTCGAAAAAAAAAGGTGACGGCTAGTGGCTGAATTTCTTGAGCGCTTTCGTAAGGCCTCCTCATTTAGAAGGAGAGACAATAGTGAGCGTATAAAGGGTTGATTGTTTCGTATATTTTTGAGATTTCCCCATCGATAACAAAAAAAAAGGTATGTACGAGTAATGTGACACGCAAAATGTTTTTACCATCATCTTCGCAGTGCGCTAACTCCTCGGCGAGTTTTTCAAGCTTGATGCGCTCTTCGTCGACTTCCATGACGCATTGCAGAGCCGACTTGTCAGAGGCCGGCATTTCACGCGTCAGATGGAATATGTCGATGTGCTCGGGAATAGTCACCTCCCGACGACCTAACACCGCCAGAAGCGATGACTTGCCTACGACACAAGTGAATCTCTCTAAATAACTACAAGTAGTAGTTTACAAGATTTACATTTAAAATATATGTATGCAATAAAAGATCAATAACTAATTGGTTTATATTAATCTAATAGTTTTTTTTCATAGATATTATCTAAAAATATTTAACGGATTAATATTAAGTTTCACCTTATTTACAGCAATAAACAAAATCAAAGAGAAAAGAATTCTCTTTTTATCTTCGGAAACAATTATTATTAGTTACATTACTTTAAAATCTTTTAATTTTAATTCATACTTAGTAAGCCAGATCTTAACTAACAAATTAACTTAGCGTGCAGTGCCATTTTTTAATTAAATAATAGCCTCTCAATCGCTCCATCTAATTATAGTAACGAAAAACTATTCGCTAAAGCTAAGTAATGTTATAAGTTCTAGCGAAAATAATCATATGATCTCTTACGTTTTTTATAACATTCTACAGCACAATCGTAATTGCAAAGGGAATCATAGCTCTCACTTTAATAGAGCATTTGATTATTAAGTATTACTTAAAAGTACTTCACTATAGCATTTTAACATAGTAAGTAACATCATTAAACAGACGATGCGCTAGCAAAAAAAGGTTTTTTTGACAAACTTTCAACGTTTCAGCTTCGAAAACACAAAGTAAAAAAACTTAATAATATTACCATTTATTTAGCAACAGTATCGAAATACACAGTAATGTAGGAATTATAAAATTTATTATTGATAAGTTCGGAACACGTTGCATGTCTAGGAATCATTTAAAATTCCCTTTGAAGACTTGATGAATATTATATGCACTGTCGGAAAAATATCATATCGATCCGAAGAAACCATTTAACTATTCATTCGATGGACAGTCTGTAGTCGTCGTTGTTTTCCACATTTCTGTCTTATTTTTGTATGGAGAAAAGTTTAAGGTGACAACTCTATTACCGGCTTAAAATTATTATTGATTAAAAAACATTACAAACAAAATAGCCTTACGCATAGCATTACAATTGTTATTAATATCATAATCGCAAGGAAGCATAAGATCAAATGACAAACTTCCGCGTCGCACTGCTCCTGTCTTCAATACGATTGACGCAATTCTTCGCACTCGTATTTGATATAACACAGCCTTATGCCAAAATTTCAAGAGGTTTTCCCAAAAATATCTAAAAGCCTTTTTCACTTCAGTTTACAATCAATGATAACTCATTTACTAAACTTTTATTTGTAAACTGCTAATATTTATACTGTTTTGGATTGATGTTTGCGGGAACGATATTATTAATCAGTAAAACATTTGCATAAATAAACATTTTACGAATATAATGCTTAACTTAGGATAACTAGAATACCCGTAACACGCTATATCAACCTTCAAACAGATTAGAGAGACGTTTTAGTTTAGGTTATTCTCACACTTCAGGGACCATTCGAAGCCACCAACAAAGATGCCCATCTACATCTTCATTTAATTTCCTTTTAAATGGCAATTCCATAAAAATCAATAAAAAATTGACACAGCATTGAACAACATAAGCAATAATTCGCCGTGAAGCGAAATAGCAAGATTTTAATATCAACATGTGAATTGCAGCATAATTATTATTATCGCACGAATGGCTTACCATACAATAGTCGTAAGTGTATATCGTTTCGAATTCGATGACCAGACCAAAACATAATATTTACTTTATATTCAATACATTACAAACACAGCGATTGGTGTTGCAAGCAATCTATCTGAAGGTTTAGGTATAAATCTAATGTTTGTACCCAGGTTATTCAATTATTTAGGTCTTTTTCGTTCAGATGCATGCATGAATAAACACGACAAATTAACTGTTATCATGACAAAGATGCATGCATCAATAAATACAACAAATTAACTTTTATCATGACTATATACGTTTCCATGTAACTTATAACGTTAATGCAATCGTTTAATACTATTTACATAAAACAATATACAAATTAAACACAGCTGCAGATTGTATTAAGATAGTAGGTACTAAGTAACTATAAATATTTATAACCTTATTTTACTATTGTTAAAAGGTATGTAATTGGTAAGATAGTTACGTTTCATTTTTGACGTGAACGTGAATTAAATCACTTCCTACAACACAGGAGTGTAATTAAGTTGAAATAGCATGATGTATGTAGTTCGTGACACTTAGTAATGCTCGTTAATGACACATAATTAATCCAGCAACATCTCATTACTTTCAATGAAAATCTCTTGCAAGTCAGGCCTGGATTATCTTTTTGCATGTTCATCAACAAGGGTTTTTCATAATTTTCCCTTTAACTCTCAAATTTTGAGAGGAGATCAAAAAATACATAGTTTTGATAATATAAAACAGTAGCCAATGAACACCATAAATGACCTTTGAAGTCCGTTAAATATTACTAACTAGTGGACCTGCCCTCGCTTCGCTTCGGTGCATGTTTTTTCAATATGACTGACCACGTCAACTGTCAGTCACGTCAGTTGAGAAATCCCATACAAATTTTAAATTTTAATAACTTTTGATAGAGTGGACTGATTTAAATAAAATAAAGGCTAAATAACGCCCCGAGTTCAGGATTATTTATGTATGTCTTCTATTGTTCTGTCAAATCAGCCGTTTTTACATGACGCTCTTTCAAACACACAGTAGACAAACAGAGCCCCCCCCCAACTTTCAATTTTATTACATGTAAGAAGATAAGATAAACACATACCACATCCATTAAGTCCAACGAGGCCATATCGTCGTCCGCAGTTCAACTCCAAAAGCGTGTCTTGCAGCAATTCACTGCCATAGAAAGTGATGGAGAAGTTGGCAATCTTGATATCCCTGGAACGGGGATGAACTGCGAGAGTACCCGTGCAAGACCGGGCTTCAGAATTCATCTTGGCCTCCGCCTCTAGCTTCAAACACAATGCCTCTGTAACAAAAAACATTTTTGTTTAAACCTTTTTAGTACCTAAAAGGTAAAAACGGAAACCTTTTATTAACCCTCCAGCCTGTCTGTTTGTCACCAGGCTCAGCTGTTGTATCTCATAAACTGTGATACAAAGGTGAAATTTTTACGAATTATCTATTTCCGGTCCCGCTTCGAGCGCGAGTCCCACTAGCACTTGGCCGGTTATCTATACTAATATTATAAAGCTGAAGAATTTGTTTGTTTGTTTCTTTGAACGCGCTAATCTCAGGAACTACTGGACCGATTTGAAAAATTCTTTTAGTGTAATATAGTCCATTTATCGAGGAAACTTATAGGCTATATAACATCACGCTATGATGAATAGGAGAGGAGGAGCGAAAAAAAATATTCCAGAAACGAAAAGATTACGCGGGCGGAGCCGCCGGCGCCGCGGCGACTTCTAGTTATCCTACTTCCTACTAATATTATAAATGTGAAAGTTTGTAAGGATGTTTGGATGTTTGGATATTTGGATGTTTGGATGTTTGTCCCTTCTTCACGCTCTAACCGTTGAACGAATTAAGCTGAAACTTGGTACACAGATAGTTTGGATCCAGGAATAGGACATAGGATAGATTTTATCCCGTTTAGGTTCCCTTAGGATAAATTCTACTCTTCCGCGGGCAAAGCCGCGGGTATCTACTAGTAACATATAATTAACAGCTTTAAAAGAAATAGTATTCCACTTGTTTTTAATTGGTTGTAATATTAAATTAACTGGCTGTTGCCCGCTTCTTCGCTCGTGTAAAATTTTGTCTGCCACATAAGTTTCGTTACAGATCATTTTATTTATATGTGAAACGGAACGTTTATTAACTGACCAAGATGGCGATTTGTTTGTCAGTGCCATTAGAAATTAATGAAATACTCCTTAATCCGAATTTTGTGGATATAATAATATGTTGTCGACTCGAAATGAATTTTTTTTATGTTTTGTTATTCGTATAAGGTTTTGATTGGGTCTACCTACCGTACGTACCCCTTGACGAAATTATTAATATAGAAGATAGACTAGATAAATACAAATGTATTACTAAAAACATAACATTGGTATTGTCCATAGAAAATACTCTATCTTTTACACTTAACAATTGTGCCGCCGCGGCGCCGCTGAACCGTATACATATTTTATTCGTTAATTGTATAACAGTAGTTTATATTGTCTGCTGCGAAAAATTTCGCGGCTCAACTGGCGAGGCCGAGTGAAATACGCGAGGCGTGGAAATAAGAAATAAAAAAAATAATGGTCTATATCAGCCTGAAAAATTGAATGCGCCCAGACTTATGACTTAATGGCCACTTACAATTTTCTGGGATTAAAGTCAACTACTTATTTTAAATTAAAAAAAAAAACTGCATTTGTCAGCTTCGATCGTACGATCAAATTGCTTGTGCGGTCGGCGAATTGCAAAATTTCCTTTTGTATTTAAATTGGTTATTTTCCCAACAGCGACCTTTTGAAGCTGTCACAACTAGCTGCTTAAAGTAGACAGTGTGTGGCAGCACTAAGGGCCCCTGCACACGGTGTTCTAACGTACCGACGGCGAAAGTGTGCGTCAGCCCATTCAAAAAACTTCGAGTGCAAAGACTCTTAAGTAGACAACTACCTTGCAACAATAATTACTGGAACAACATGGTGAAGTACCTTCGAGTCTATTATGATGAGAAATCCATGCTTTGCTATTATTTGGATTTTAATAATGTAGCAAGTTATCTTATAAATCAAAACTTTTGTTGCTCTTTCTTGTGCTTCCTCAGAGCATTAGAAAGTGTGAAAAGTTAAATTAGTTATGCTCCAGTAGCCACAAATCAGTTTCGTAACAAAATACAACAATGTACACCTGTATAAAAAATGGTGATGCAATAGAAAAACACAAAAAAGCAAAAAATATGTATAATGGTTTTGCTATCACTCTTAGATCTCTCTTCAATTTGTATTGTATAAAAACATAGTTAGATATTATGGAATATGTGTAAAATGCAAAATGAAGTGTTTAATTAAATCAATAATTAAGATAAGATAAGACAAGTAATGTGTGAAATAGTTCCATTACGAATAAGAATTGTAAACATAATTATGTTACTACAATTACTAAAACAAAAGATATAAAAAAGTGTTGGTGTATTACCTATTAAAAATGATTGTTTTAGAACATGTATAATAATTATAATGTAACATGGATCATTGTTTCATAATAGTTTTATTGTATAGCTCGTTTTTTTCATTGTGATATAAAAGGTAAACAATCTTGGCACAACTTTTATTTATTTCATTAATAAAAAAAAATATTTAGAAGTATACAGAAATTTATTTTAACATTAAATTATTGTTTATTATTTAGTTTTTTTTAATTTGTGTCTGTCTTTCTTTTAAATCGATAATTACAATAAAAAGACAGTTTAAGATTGTTTACCTTTTATATCACGACGAAAAAAACGAGGTATAATAATTGTGTTTTGCAGGATATTTCTTTTAAGAAAACATTCATTTTTTAATTATTTCCATAAGTTACTGGTTTAAATAATCTCATCCAACAGATTTTTTTTTA
>LGAG01000201.1:123217-159791 GCA_001278395.1 Lerema accius
TGGTTCAAGCCTATTTAAAACTAGGAAGCCTTCCACAGGTTCAACAATTAAATAGTTGCCTAACAAAAACAACTTGGGCTCCAGAATAAACATCTTTCGAATCAGGCAAGATCTGCCGTTCATGGTTGTTGCCTCTCTGTTTCGAAATATTTATAATTTTGCTTTGCAAATCTGCTGGCGAAGCAAAGTATTACACGGTATTTTTCGTATTTTAAAATAAATAAAACCGTTCAGAGTAATACGGTAACTTTTTTGAAGCGTATATTTCACAGTACAGCTCACAAAATAAATCTACATATTGCTTTTTGTAAAGGATTATAAATAACTACATGCACTGCTTTATTGATGAATCCGATGATAAAATTATACAGTGAATATTTCCCGAACAACTTTGATTTAAATACGATGGCAAAAGTAATTAAAAATATTAAAACTATAACCCCTATTATTATATTTATATTTTCTAGAATGATAATCCTTTTAATGCTCTACATTTACTTATTACAAGAATGTTTATGGCCTTCGCGTTCTTATCACTTATTTCAAATAAAATGAAGAAACAATGGCAATTCTTCTCACAATGAAAATTTCCGTGAACTGGAAAGTATGACTTGGCGAATCAAAACTCGCCTGGTCTGTTATATTATAAATATCTACAATGTACACTATGTCGATAATAACAATTAATTGTGACGATTTAAAACTACGCACGGATAAGATGAACACGATAAAGCAAATTAATTAAATAAATATTTTCTCCAATGGAAAAAAAACTGGCATTAACGATTACCTATACATATACATAATAATATTATATTATTCTTTGCACTGCATTTTGAAATTATTTTAAGTTTGATTTTGATGTTTCGAAATTGCCTTTTACAACGTGAATGAGCATATTTTTATTTCTCCTGGTCGTTTATATAATGTTATTTATAAAATTTGTCTTCTGCCTTAAACTGTGGTCTATCTAATATACTGTACATAGGTATGTGTCGCGAAAACAAACATTGCATTTACAACTATAACGCTATATCACGAGAACAAAGCCCAGTTTGCAATAAAAATGCATTTATCGCGTTTAGTTTGCGGTCCAGCGCTCCGAGCGCTCACAAATCAACCCGACAGGTCTTTCGTACGAGTCGAACTCTTTGTAGCTAATAACAGGTTTTAATCTAACCGCTGACATTGTTTCACGCAGTGACCAATTATAACAAAATAATAAGCTTAATAGCCTACGTCAGACCGTCCATCTTTCAATTAATTTTATTACAGACGTATCATCAGCCAATGTACCTTATTGCCGCCGAAGTAACTTGCCCATTTCGCGATTGGTGGGTGTGCCGTCAGCTAATACGGGCAAAGTTTATTTAGACACATAAGTGTGATCATAAATTACCTTGGCCTTCAGACTATACCACGTTTCAACCTTAGCTTTCACAACTCGTCATGATACAAAAATTATCGTTGAAGTGGAAATATGCATCGTCAAAATATGCATTCATTGGATCTTTAAGTTATCAAGATAGGTGTGAATTCTCTTGGAATTTTAAACTGTAATAACCACGTAAAAATGCCAAGTTTTATATGGAATAAACTGGTTAATTTAAACAGCACAAAGAGTCTATGACTACTATTTCAATCTATCTATTTAAACTGCCGCCTCGATGTCGGATTTCTTTTAATTCGAATACGTTTGCAATTTATAGTATCTTATTCGACAGGATGTCAACGCGCGAACGCGTGAAGCCATATAAACTAGTTTAAGCTCCGAGGGTTGAAGTGTTCCCTCTATTGTTGACACTTAATTCGGAAATAATACAAGTACCTGCACTATTGAACGTAATTGAAGAGTAACTAGTGAGGAAATGTATCAAGGAATGGTATTTATGTATAAATTTCTTTTAGTTAGTAGGTAGTAGACTTCTCAGTTTAAAAATCAGTATTTACCTATTAGAACCATTTTTTCCTTCGGTTTTTCGTATTTAAAGAAAGCAAAAATATCTGATATTCAGTACAGCATATTAAATTCATAGTAAGACAGTATCGAAAGGGCGTGTCTCAATGAATTTTATATGATCTTATGAACCTCGCTTCAGGCGATTACAAAGAAAGAACAGTAAGCTGTTTCTTGTTGCTACCTTATTTCAAAATAGTTTTATGTTTATTTTAAACGTAACATAACGCTGAAGAAACTTACTCATCGGACACAAAAATAACTTAAATACCTATCTCTCTACTACATTGCATCTTTTCTTAAAGTTTTTTTCCTGTAGATAGGATATTAAGTTATACTTCTGTCGAGCCGTTTGGGCTGTAACGCGTGCCATAGAAATCTTTACAAACATTCATACATACAAACATCCATACAAACACTCAAAAAACATTACCCTTCTTACACAGCTGGGTAAAAATAACATGCACCTAACTACTTACAGAATTGACCAAACTACGGTTACTGGTGCAATATACAAAACTACTCAATGAATTTTAAATTGTACAAAATCCACACACTATTTACTACTAGTAGTACGTTATCTCTGTTTAGGTAAAACATGTTTAATTTTTGTATAAAATAATAAAAAGCAAGAAACAACTGGACCATCAATACATCAAAAGTCATGCCAGAGTGACTAAGTGTAACACAAATAGGAAAAAAATATCGTCCAACTACAAAAGGTATAAAATGAAAAAGTATACAATAACTACGTGATTCAATCGCATAAAAGGTTAAAAGGGACCTGTTGGATTGGTAGCTGCCACTTTTCGGTTATGTGAATGAATATAGGTGAAAATTACAATGTGTTGTCGTGTGTAGTATAATAATAATCTTATTGTTATTGGATGTAGTGTTGAGTTGCATTTTGTGTAGAACCTCCATTACTCTACAAACCCTTTAAATATTCTTAGACAATAATAAAACTTGTTAAAATATGCAGTTCGATTAGTTATAGTTTTTAAAAACAAGTTTACACCAGTTTAGTTTTAAGACCCAAGAAGGCTATCCTCTTCATATCAAATCTTTTGTTACGCGGAAGCAAATTTTATCGATATACAAATGAGACGAATTGATTTCCCTGGTCCCTGGCTCTATATTATCATAACAACGATAAATTGCACTACTTACTTTTCAGTACTGTACTACATGTATTTTTTTTGCGAAAATATTTTATTTAGGAAAATAACAGGAGGCTGATAGTGTTTCTTTGTTGAATGAGGAACCGCTGTAGTTCATGAAATCTGTTTGATGTATCCGTCCTACTGATGGGTAGATAGAGAGAAATCAGCGATGTCACGCTGGCTTGCGTTACACTGACCATGACATGGTTTATTGCACACAATGCTTATCAACTCAAGTTTACTTTTGCTTTTGCCATTACAAAAAGTATGAATTTTCAGTAATATGCATTTCAATGACAACTTTATTCTTTTTACATAGAAAACTGAAAGGTTAATGGTGTTATTATAATTTCCATATTTAATATTTAAAAGCTAACCTATGTATAGTAAAGTATATCTATATACATAGATTGCCCGCATAAACCCTATATCAACAGACCGGCCTAACCACACCCGATCGCTAATGGATAGCGGTTAATATTATAGGTATATCTACAAGTATCTGGTAATCAGTAATTGCCGGTAAAGTTTAGGTCACTTAGTGCTTTCACGATATTACCTCCATTCACAAACTAATTAGTTAGCGATAATTTAAAATACTGCACAGCAATTTTCCTTTTATTTCAATGTACTAACGTTTAAGTTCTAACTCCTTTCGCTCCTTAAAAAAGCTGTTTACAGGACGGCCTATTAATTCAAGAATGGAATTACAAATGTATAAGTGTTTAAATGGAATGGATTTAATAACGAAAGGACATGTCGATCCTATTCTTAATTATGTTCGAGTTATAATTCTTAAGGACTTTGTGATTCGTCTAATTTAGGTATTGAACTATGACAAGTGTATGCTATAACATCCTACTGATATACAAAATGTCAAAAACAACATTTCTCGGATGAGCTCGTCTCCTAACGTAAGTAAGGGCAAAGTGCGTCATATTTATTTACCTTGTTCATCTTTTACAATAACAAAAATGTAGTAACTGAAACAGGAAATATTTTACAGTTTATAATATTTATACGTCTACGTATTGTATTGTAATAGTGACTCCAAATTTAACATAAGAATAAGAATTATGACGGATGATACTATACTATACATGTTAAAAAATGGGACCCACGGCCCCACTATATTCGGCTAATTTGTATTGAAAAAAAAAAACCGCAAAAGCTGCGGGTACGTAATAGAAACAGAAAACGTATAACTGCTACGTATGAGAATATAATTCAATGTACCAATATACTTGCAATTTGAGTAGCCATTAGGAACACCCACAATGTTATGATACAACATACCTATCAATACTTTGTTTAGTCATTAACTTGATTCACCTGGCCCACCCAGTACACGGTCCACCTGTTATCAAAACACATTCTTCAGGTGGACGAAAACTGATGCTTTCGTAGTATGCAAAGCTTACCAAAACTCATTACGTAATGTTTTTATTAAATTGCATAATATCTGCCGATGGTTAGGCAATCCATTCTTAGTCCATAACTAAGTCACTTTGAAAACCTATATTATATCAGCGACTTATACAAAGTTTCAGATTGTTTAAGGACAAAATACAAAAGCAATTTTAGCTGTTCACCCATGAGTAGAACAAAAAGGATCACTAACAATGGCCCTCATTTCAGGTCGTTGAGAAGTGCTACCTATTGCATTGTTCAAGAGGAGCGATAATACCTGCTTCAGATCTAGCTTCCTTTAAACAAAGGACAAAGTGTGCATACGCACGATCTAAAATAACATATTGAAGTGTGAAAAACAGGATAATTTTCAAGTTCTTTTTCCTACAAGACAGATAAATCCAATTTAAAACGATTAAATGATTTTTAATATTCAACTTCCATACAGAAGTAATTGTATCTAGCACACGACCACTTACTGTTACAACTATCGATTACTTTTATCTTTAATCTGATAACCTTGCTTACCCCATTAAAATAGCCAACTAACTAAGTAGGATTATTTCTCGACTATTGTGGACTCGTATAATATGCCATATTCACGCACACAAGTATGACGACTTCACTATATTATCGAAGGTTAGGTTTAACGTCATTGCTAATGTACCACAAATAGGAAGAATTTAATATGATTCACAATAAATAACTTTAGAAATAAGAACTGTATTAAGAAAGTGCGTACTATTGAAAAACTAACTTAACGAATTTTTTCAACGAAACTTAATGTAAGTGGAAACTCGTTCCCTTGTGAAACACTTTACATACAGCAAGACGTCGGCGGATATCCGTGGCGTGAAAATGTATTTGTTTATAACAACAAGCAATTAACTACAAATACTTTTACAAGGATCATCTGTAATTATAAAAGTACTTGATTTCCTACGTATGAACATGCACAAATAGAGCCCCGCATAATTTGTTATACAAAGTAATTTTATTCTCGGTTAAAATTCCTTGCTGTTTAAAGGAAATTATGAAATATCAATGGCAGAAATCAGTGCTGTTTTGCAAGGATTTAACTACAATCACCTATTACAGATGAGGGGTAGGTATATATGTGTGTTGTGTGTTGTGTGGGAGTGGCAGCTACCACTGACGATGTCCTCTTTGATACCTGAGTGGTATCGCTTCTCATTGTGCGTGACGCGACGATGAGTACGGCGATTTCTCGTATGTTGGCGGCTAACGGCGCCTTCGCCGCGCACTCCTCGGGGTAGCTGGATGCCTGCTACACAATACACGCACACTTGTACCCTATTTTCACCGACCAATCTACTCACATTTTTCTACTTAATAAACCCCAATAAAATCGCCAATAAACTTGGCATTTTTAAATCAATTTTACGGGTCAAATGTCCATCGTGAATCGTAAAACAAAAGAAAAAAGTATAAGGCAGTAAAATAGAAAATAAAATGTGTAAGAAATTCGGATAGCTACCTAGTAGTTTATAACTCGAAGGTTTTTTGTACTAATGAGACAAATCGAACAGGTGTATCATGTAAGCTGAAAATCAACCGAAAAACATTTGAACAGCTTTTTGGTGGTGTATAACGTTCAACGTTTTATCACGAGAGGTCATTGACCTAAGCAGTTGATAAGGGCCGAGGTGAGGACGTTATCAGGTGGCGCAATGCAGGCCCGAAAACGTTAGCGTTTCGAGAGTCAGCGATCGATAGCACTGTCTCTTCTGCGGAGACAATATTGCACTACTCCGCGATATTTCAAACATTTACCGAATTCAAGATTTATTTAGCCCTTTATCTACACTCTGCAGGCATTAACTATGTAAAATTAATGACTGTCGTTGTTGATGCTTGCTGTTTGTAATCTCGGTTTGCTTTTAAATTATATTTCAGATGTGTAGCTATAGATAGTAATAAAATGAGGCGATAGAAACTTGGTAGATCGAAAAGGGCCGATAGTTTGAACAGAGATGCCAGACATCGAAAACAGTAGGTACATACCCAAGACGATAGGGGTAATTGAACGCACTTGAAGGGAGCCGGTTCATCTGCCGTCCTCGTAGATGTGGAGCGGCATAAATACGACAACACAGATATTACTACACGTTTTAGCTTTCTGTTGCACTGATACATAAAAATATTTACCGCATAGGTATGTAAATATTCTTATATAGGAAATAACCCAAAAATTACGATAAAATTGCCCTCGTTGTGTCCAAACATGAGACATACGCTTTAATTTGAAATTATCAAAATAAAAATATTTAAACATGACTGTCAAAAATATTTAAAGACAATCTAACTGTATTAGTGATAAGCGGCTAAACTGAAACAGTATTTCACGAACAGTGACTAAGAAATGACAGTCACTAAACTCCATCAGGATTCGAAGTTTAATACCTATGTGTAAGCGCGTTTTAGCTATTGTTAGTTGTAGAACCCGTTTAGTTAAGCAGACTCCGACTCCTATTAAAGCAAACCTAAACTTAGACTGTATGTAACTTTAGTTATTGATTAGTTTTGCTAGTGGAATTCGTTATTGTACTCGTCTACTATGGTTTCATATTTTCTAACCAACTAAAGGCATACAAGCCTGCGCACGTTGAAAACATACAAAATATGATGCAGAATAACAATGGCAGATAAAAATATAATTCCTATGTTTAATGATGATCGACATAGGAAAAAATGTAACGTGCGTACCGTTCCGAAACGATGAGCAAGAGTGATCGAATCGCGGACTACAACACTAGCGGGAGCGATATTATAACTGCGACTTCACTAAAGAACTAATAAGTAACTCTTATCTATAATTACGATTCCCTCATAGTGTCTATTATAACAACAAATATTATTAATACACACTTAGTAATACAAAAAGATAAATAAAAATCAGATAATTTTTATCTAATCGATACCTACATATTTCTCTCTTACTACTTTAAATAATAGTATCCAAGTATTTGCTTTTTAAGCGAGTATAAATAAAATTATGTATCCGTTTAAACTAATAAGTAGTAAATCCAATAACCCAGTTAATAGAGAGTTGCTCAGTTCTTATCAGAATTATTAAATATTTCATTATCATTACGTACATTGTAGTAGTTGTAGGTGAATTTGTTAATATTAATTGTACAAACGCACTATTGTGTACAGCCTACTTTGCATTATTAAAATTAATTACAAAAGTTGCTTTTGTATTTGTTTACGTTATATAAAAATGTCTTAAGTTCTCGCGCCTTCGATACTTATTCGATTTACGAACTGTAGTTAGATTCAACGGAAGAGACTTGTAGTAAAAAAAGTAATGGTTCTCCATTTTGTCAGTAGAGCATTGTAAGGTTTTGTTGTTGTATTTTGCCCTTCGCTATTGTTAGTTAAATACACTTTACTACCGTTGTACACGTGGCACAATAACAGGTGGTAAATGCTGTTACGTTGCAGGTCACTTATTATATCGTACTTACTTTTCCATTAACCGTGCTATTGATCACCTAAATTATTGAAATGATGTGCAAATTTTTATACTTCTTTCTAAGTGATATTTTTAAAATTCAACAACTAATTGATTCTAAAAATATACAATTTAAAATCTGTATACATCAAATAATTTATAGAGCTTCATGGAAAGGTAAAACAAAGGCGACGTTTTACCACTTACGTTTTTCTATCTCGCAAACTTTGAAGGTCATGTCAGATATTGGGCTGTAGTACACTATATCTTAAGGACAGAGGAGATACATAAGCTACAAGTATTGTGTGCAAGTCATTAATATCTACTCCGCTCACCGTCACCGCTAAGCGCAAGAATGAACCAGCTACCGGCAATCTGACCAACGCACCTCATTTAGTACTTCATACGTTTACCATTTAGCTACTTCTGCCACGATTTCACTGGTAATTATTCTATAATTACTTTTTTCAGCCTTGTTTCGACAATCGTTATTACCTTTTTCGTCTTCATTACGCTTTTACTGACGACAGTACTATATTAAATAGCGCTATGCTAAGTATTAGGCGATCAATAAATTTTTTTTCGTGTGTTAAGTAAAATGACAAATTAATATAATATTAAGTAACATTCCAAATGATCGTTATCAAATGGAGTCATGCGTTAGATACACATGAGAATGATACGAATATGCAACATCACAACAATCGCCTAGGTCACTTAGTTTAAAAATAAACACCTCATCACGTATCACCTCAGGCCAAGGTTTATAATACAAATTCAGTTCAATAACAATTACATATAATTGCACCGCAAGCAAAAAAGCTGTTTTACTTTAATAGTGCCATGTATTGTAACATTATTACGTGCCGTTACGATAACAGAGTACCATGGTGATAAAGTGTGGTTGACGTGCGTGTGGATATCCAACTAAACCATAATAACATAATACTAGCTAAAACTGAGGGATAATATTATATCCTTGTAGTTCCTTCGATACAAAACAAAAGAAACCGCAGTCGATAGTCGCTAGACATCGCTTTACGAGAATTAGATAAACTAGATATTATTTTACATCGGTCTATTTTACAACGAGCCACGATGAAGGTCAACCTGTTAATTTAATTGCAATGTGTAGCTTAAATTACCGAGAAAAGATCTGGTTGAAGAAGCGCTTGTTTAAAATAAAATAAAAACAGTAATATCGAGAAGTGTGGCAATGTCCTGTGGTCTTAATTTAGCAGGCGCGGACCAGATTGAAGACGACCTTTCTGTTGACCCTTGTTTTGGAACGGAGACATATCTAAGATGCGCTAACGTCTCGATAAGTTTCGCGACGTACCTATCTAGCGTTTATCGACTGCGACCAATTGACACTTGACCCCGCGTCGTTTTTGTCGCGACCTTGGACTCGTAAGTACTGGAGACGTTGCTACAGGCCACGTGACTTTACTAATTTGTCACACCAATTAAAAGTTTCAAGCAAAGCCAGTACTTGCGTGTCTTGGAATGTAACATTAATTTGATTAGTACAGGCAAAAGGGTTAGCGGCGAACGTTGCAATTAATCGATTATAATTCAAATCTAAGAAACTCACCTTGCGGCTGCTGTTGAGCCACGAACGGCGCCAGCAATCGCGTGCGTTTCTTCTCATAGCCCTTCTGTGTGATGTCACCTGAAAGTATTAAAGTAATATTAGTAAAATTTTCTTGGTTTCCAACAATTTCGAGAATAGAGGAAGGGCCTATGAAATGGTCAAATTTCTGTCTATCTGCATATATTTCATTCAATTCGGTACGTTTTCAAATTATAAGATCTTTCGTTTCTCTACAAACTCGTGAGACTATGTAATACAAACTTACAAGTATATAATTTATAGGTTTATAGAGTTCGCTGCTCGCACTGTAGAGTGTGGACACGCGTAGACATGTAGCCAATATTATGACAGCCCAGACGGCATATAATGTCGAACAATCGTGGCCGTCGTACCCAATAAACACGAGCTATTCGTACGTGATTGAACTACGCTTGCTTGATCAGCGCAAATATACACCCACTTAGTACATGCATACAAAGAAGACGCTTTGATTTTGTTACTTCAAACAATCAAGAGCACTAAGAGACCAGACTAGTGTCATTATAACCAATTTATAAAACTTCCACAATAGAAGTACCTATTGTAAAAAAATATAAAAATTATTACAACTTTAATGTAACCAATTTTAGATCAAGTAAATTAGAAGTGAAGTAAGTAGTTTTAGACCCCTCATAAATTATGAGTTCAAAATGAAAACATTTTCACTTTTGTTAATTAGTAGGTACTCGTGGCTGCAATTAACATAATAATTACGCTCAGTGTTATCGGTTAATCAAACACTGTTTTAAAGTTTCCTTATTGATAAAATGTTGTTTTAAAGGCAAAAACGTCGAAAGTCCTTCAGACATTAAAAATAACACGTTGAATAGTTGAATTAGCTTACTGAGTTAAAGATGAATTTTGGCATATCATTATTTCTGGTGCTTCCATACTATTCATCAAGCTAAACGCGATTCGCCTTTCTGCTTAATAATACTCTTAATAACTTGCCAAGTATGTGAAATAACATAATTTGATTCTTCATCATGTAAATTTTAATTGTGTCAAATATCAAAGAAGAGATCCAAGAACATTGGAAACCTTTTATAGTTTCGCAACGTCCTTCCGTCTATATTGGGGCTAGCTCAGAGGCCCTAGAGCTTGAAAACTGTAATTTGATACGAATTTATCACACCGACATAAAAATTATATGACATAGAGATCTATTTAAAAAATACGCTATTTTCCCAACAGATAGAGGGGGCTGAACATGCTTTCACCTCTCCTCCAAGGTGTAGTCCAAATTCTACCAGAATCTAGCCAGAAGTTTTAGATTACATTTGTATCTTAACTACCACGAGTATTTTTACTGTAACTTTAAAATGCGTCCCATTTATAAAATTCCATGCAATGGCATGTCCTATATATGTATAAGAATATTTTTCCCGTGATGAAAAATATGAAGAATAAGTTTTCCATTTAGCCAGTCTGGTTCATAGATGAGAGTACAATTGTTTAGTAGCGAGCTCAGACGGTATAAAACTTTAATTAACAATGCCGAGTCGGTCTAGCAATCTACATTTTCTTGCAACTGTGATTTTCTTTCAGGCCGTACTTGTGGGACTTTTCTAAAGGTTAAAACTGACAACACTGTTTACACAATATCTTCAGATTATCTTTTTCTTATTAAATCTCAGAAATTGGCAACTTTTTTCGAGATATCAATAAAACTAATGCAAGTAGAGAAACTTAATTATACTTTTTAAACTGCGATAAGTAAATGCTTAACAAATACTGCCACCCTGATGGTCCGCGGCGGCCTAAAATAAGTATATTTGTCACTAATGATGACAATAAGCATAATAAAAACAATTTAAAGTATCACATGAAGCTATTGTCAAAGGCTAATTTAGCTAAAATTTGGCAAACCAGGCAACATTTGCCAAGCCTCGGCTACGAACAATGTTTTATTTACCTACTACATGTTTGTTCGTTGTTACGGAATTTGGGTAGAAACGAAAGTATAAAGTATAATGTCTCATAAGTACTGAGAACAAACGTCTACAATACAGTGCAGCCCATAGTGTAGTACACCAAATATGTGTAGCATTGTTTGTCCGTTGTAGTTGACCTGAATTTTAAAACTGTCTTCCGATTTTTATAGCTTCATTATATGCAACTGTTATCCGAACCGTCTATTTGTTATCTACCATATGTTTATAGAGCCTACGTTTTATAGAGAAACTTTTAAATTATTTTCAAAAACTAAACTGTGTACTGTCCCATAAGATGTACGACATCTGCTAATGAGAGATAGCTCGTGAGTGGACCTACCTGAGATAAAAAAATTACCTCAGTAAAAGTGTCACCATTTTCGGGATTTTAATTTAACCATTGTTTGATTTTTTAGAATGTCGGCTCTTTTTTCACTTTCTCTGGCATTGGGAAAATCTGATGTTCTGACTAAACACCTGTTTAATCATTCTACAAATGTTTATTTTTAGAAGTCTTTTCATAACAATATGTCAAGTGCCTGTTAAACCAAGAGCAATGTACTGTTTTAGATCCCCTTAGTATTATTATTACTTAGTCATTAACTTATTACGAGTCACTGTCCGTCGATTAGTAGTTTTCCCTTAAAAATTCATTACATACATACATTACATACTAGGGTAGTCTATTTTTTCAGACTTTTAAAACCTAACTTAACACTTTTTAACAACCTACTAAATGATATCCTAAAGCGGCAGGTTACATTACGTATTAGTTATAGTTACGTGAACATTTATCCCCTAGGCTAGTGATCAAACCCTATGTTTGGGTCAATGCACGCCTCCAATATTTACGTTCTTAAAAAAAAAAGTTCAATAAACAGGTACTGACTACGTTGATAAATGTCGATGATTCCACAGGAAGAAACTTCAAACATCAGAGTCCGTGATATTTGCCGCTACTGTTGTCTAGTGTTCATTTGTGTGTTACTAGCTTCCTGAGTCGAGTGTTGCAAATATCATCACAGACTGAAAATCTGCAATCGTATTTCGCAAAATCGCACCTGTAGCGGTGTAGCGTTGTTATGATACGTGTGGTCTATGTGCGCCGGATACGTAGTAAATGCAGATGCATGTCACTCCAAAAATGTATGCGAAGCTACTTTCATTTATTCCTTATGAGCTAAAGTATGTTACCAAGGAGCACATTGTTTCCTGCAGTTCAAAATACGAATACGTACTCATTTAAGATGTTAAGAAACAGGTTATTTTGGCTCAACAGCGTAATAGACGGGAGAGCTTTTTTCTAATCAAGAGGTGGAAAAAGTTTTTAAGTACGGTTGCCACTACAAGATTTTCTAACGACCTACGCTCAATATAGGTGACCTATTTATTTGCAATGGAAGCAAATATATTTACAGGTTATAGAGATATAGAGATTTTTCTAAAGGTAAATGAAAGATGGAAAAAAATTCATGTGAAGAACTAAAGGCGATAAGTATTGTTTAATAAAAAAAATTATCTTCAAAGACGCCGTGTTATTTAGGGATTCCTATGTAAAATACTAAGACTTCTTCGATCACTAAGTTCTCATAATAATTAGTGATCTACTGTTTAAAGCTTTTGCTGGAGTCATGTCAAATTTGAAATACTAGCTACGAAAACGATCACGCGCATATTATTATCCGTACTATCCAGTGCGATGCACTGCAACGCTTTCCGCCTACTCCATCAACAATAATATGTGTTGGCCTATATACACGCTGTAATAACATCCAGTCCACAAACCGGGCACTTAAACTTCTGTTGCTCCATTACTCAATACAATACAATAAAGAGTAATGAAAATGGCTTATTCTAGGAAAAAATACGCAATTCTCATCGATGTTTTATAGTATTTAGTTAAGTTTAAATTAATATAGTTATCCTACTAATATTATTATAAATAATAATATTATTATAAATTAATTATATTATTATTATAAATGTGAAAGTTTGTAAAGATGTTTGGATATTTGGATGTTTGTAAGTCCTTCACGCTCTAACCGTTGAACGGATGAAGCTGAAACTTAGCACACATATAGTTTGTATCCAGGAATAGGACATACGAGTAGAATAGATTTTAACTCGATTATAGGTTCCCTTGGTATAAATCCGATATTTTTTAATTACTCTTCCGCGGGCAAAGCCACGTCCATCGTCTAGGGTTAAAATAAACTCCCTTCAATTTCTGCTGTCGGTTTGAGTGTGTCACTTTTGTCTACTTCGTGTCCATGGTACTGGCTACGCAATGAAATGTAGCGCAAAGTTAAGAGTGTAAGAGAGCTTTATTTGTTTAAAATAGATTTTATACATAAAAAAAATTAAATATATACATTCAGTTACATATCTCTAAACTTTTATACACAGTATAACATTTTCGTTCAAAACAATGTGTCACACAATGCCGGCCGGTCGATATGGTTGGCTTAGATAGATAAACCTTCCTGATAAGATTCAATACCGTGAATTTGTTTTGTCTACCCTGTCCTTTAGGTAACCGTACTGCCGTTTATAAACGAGTCAGAGTTATACATATACACTAATATTTCAAATAGCAAATCCGTTTAACTCCTTTAAAGTTTTTGGAAATATTTCAGTAATTACAATTTTATACTATAAAAAATACTATTACAGGATATTTACGTTCCGTGCAAGAACCCTGTTGTTTTCTTATTTATAACACAATAACGTACTAACTTTTAGTGAGCTATACTTAAATACAGGCAACATTCACCGTCTAAAGCACTTTGCTTCATTAATCTTTTAGTAAAATTCATTGAAAGAGTAGAAGCCTTCCGACGCTATTCTCTATTTATAACGGCCAGCAGTTGAGTTAGCTGGACTACCGTTTCATCTGCGTTTTTCGCCTTATATTATATTAATTGCCTTTAGAAACGACACTTCAATATTTTGATGATTCTCATAATAATTTTCAATCTATTATTGCCTTCTTAAAGGTTAATCTTTCAAAGGCATCAAATCATATATTTCTTTGTTTTTGTGTACCTTTACGCTCGCCAACATTGGGAAACCCTGGAATTTCGGATTAATTTGATTCGAATCAGTTTGATCCGGATCAATTCCGGACAATTGTGCCCAGCTTTAAGCTATTAAAGTTAACTATGCAATGTTAGCAACTACTTTAAGTAAATTTCTTGTTAAATCGGTTATATACTTAGAAAGAGCCCTTACATTGTTAATTCTAACTTTAAGAAGCAATTTAACTTTGACGAAATTATGCGGCAATATCAAAGTTAAGCTATCTCATACGAATATGATGTGTTACAGATATGTAGATCGCATTCCGATAACAGGTTAAAAAAATCATCAGCTTTTCTTTGCAATAAAACTGCCATTATCTACGGTGCCCGATGTCTAGAAACATCTATGTCTATTCTTAATACACGATCAAAAAGAAAACAAAATCATTTAATGCAAATATAGATTGTCAGCCCTCACAGATATTTAAGGCCAAAAGATGAGTACAAATATACTATGTAATACGTATAGTTTTTATGCCAATATCTTCCTTTATCAGAATGATAACATTCGTACGGCATACTTAAAGGACTCGAATTAAACTACAGTACAGACACTTTCTTTACAACAAGATTATAATACAGTCGTCTAACAAACTAGTATTTGAGCCCCTCTCCTACGCAATGGGAGAGTGAGCTCGTTCACGCTGTCCTAATTGAACATAATATAATGCATTGACGTAATTGTACAGGGGTTCAGTCAGAGATGTACAAAATCATTTTGCCAGGCAACTAGATACTAAATGAAGCAAACGTTTATGAACATTCAAAATTATTTCGTTATTTTAGATCTGCTTATGTAGAAAACTTAACTTTTAGTTAACTAATATACAGAATAAGCGAATATTAATGAAATATGATATAATACTGACGAAGAGCAAATTTGAGACGTTGACACTATTAAGACACAAAACTTCTTAGAATAGCTTGATGGACGATGTTAAAACCATATTATTATAAACTAGACAACCGGGCATACTCTTAATTTTCTCAACATACATATCGGACAATTTTTGCTATGGCGTCGTTTCAATAACTCGTAGTCCGTTCAAGTATCTCGATATCAGGACTATTTGCCAGGCCCAACTATACCTTGAAACCATACTCGGTCCCTCTAAAATAACTCATAATACCGCATGTACCTTGTGTTTTTATATATTAAGAAGATATGATATCGTTTTGTAAATAGGAAATAGAAAGACTACATAAATCTGCCATCGAAACTGCTGTATACCGTTTAACACCTAGTGATTGCAACGAAATCCTAGGATATCAACTATGCAAAGCATTCCCACGCACAACCAACTCCGGTACAGATTTATTCGTCTGCCATTTGAAAATTCGATAACTAACCGGCCAACATCGACAGACTGGACTGATTTATTAATCATATACATTACATTTCAATTTATGTAATGTATAACTAATGCATTATCAATTATTATAATTATTTGTGAAGTAAAAATAGTAAAATTACAAAAGCATTAATGAATTTTATACTTCACTTTTACATAGAAAGTGTAGCTCTTTCAAAAGCTAAACTAAGTAGTACCTACAGAGTGTGCATTGTATGGAATATAATTAATTTGCAAAAATATTCAGACATTCGACCGTGTCTGTATACAAGTTGTTTTCTACACAACGTAGGAGATTTTTCTTTTAGTGCAGCCACATGAGAAATTGACGGTTCATGCGACTATACATGAGTACAAGCGGGAATGTACGAATAAGTGCGGTTCGTCTACCTAGCTTGCTCAGGATTGCATACAGAACGTACACCAAACATTTACATTTATTACAGAGTAAATTCTATCCTTTACTGATTGTTGTCTTACTTTTTATGAGAAGTATTTTACAGCTACGTATTTTTTCTTATAACAACCTTTTGCAACTTTGCTTGCGAAAATTATATTTCTGATTATGAAGGGCAAAAACAATCCGGATTATAAAGGGCAAAAATAATCCGCCCCTGAAGAAAAATGATTAAAGGCCGTTATTACTAGTCAACTTGAGACCTGATCAGTCTTTTTTTCAGGATTACTTAATTTTCTTCCATCCGTACATATACAATCGAAAAATAACTTCAAAACTCACATGATCGTGAATAATATACATAGGAAAGAAAAAGAATATACAAAATTGTTACAGTAACAACTGATTTTTTATTACGCTTGGAAAACTAAATCATGCCAGACAGGCAGTAATAAATCAAATCTAAGTGGAATCTGATAAAATAGGCAAATAAAAGAAAAAGAAAAAATGCTGCTGCACGAAATGCTTCAGGAACAGTAAATAGAAGTAAAAGCTTTCAACAGGATAATGGAAATACAAATGCCTTTCGATGCTATTCAGTTTAAATTGTACAGACATTAAACAATGCTCCAGCTCTATCAAGACAAACTAAAAATAGACTTTTAACTTTTTATTAAACAATGAAAGCTGCCGTGAAATAAGTGTAAATTCGAATAGGATTAGGGATTCTTAGTGGATAAGTAGGTCCTGTTTGTACCAAATTACATTTTTCTAGTAATAACAGCTACCTAACAGACCTAACTAGCCAAACGGAAGTCTTTCTTTACATAGAATGTAACAAACTCTCCCGCAGAGTTTTACCTATCTTTTGCAGGAATTCCAAAAACTATTGAAAACAGTTGCTGGTTTCCATTAACGCTTACCTTGAGTTAATAATCAAAACACAAAGATTAATTGTTTATTACTACAAGTATTTGGAAAAATTTTCAAGTACACTATTTTGACGTTACTAAACAATGATGATAATGAATTAATATATGTATGGTTGAACTTTTATTATGTACTTTTACTTTATTTTTACTATTTCCTCAATCTTCAGATACTCCAAGAGACCAGTCAAACTACTCTAATATTTATTGAAACGCCGCTATAGCATAAGTTGTCCGGTATGCTAATCTTTTACTAAACGTACATGAAAATCGAAGATCAAGTGTACCTAATGTGGAAAACTACGGGATCAACCAAATTATATGTGGCAGAACAAGGTCTGCCGGGTCATCTAGTTGTTTATAAAACAGTATTTTTTGGTATTGACTAACAAGTGATCTTGTTTTCCATAAGTTACGCTCGCTCAGTTCATAATCTATACGGTGAACCGATTTAAACGCGGTGTGATGCGATCTAAATATAATTATGGACCAAATGCTATAAAGTAGGTCCTACACGAAATTGCGAAAATCCCATTTCAGCATTACTAGCAAGCTAACTGAATTATGAGCGTAAATTATTTTGATCTATGTAGGTGTATGAATGAATGAAGCATTGAAGTATCGTACGCTTTCGAAGACTAGTCTAATTAACATTAAATTTAGCCGAATTCATGTGGTACCTAACCTACAACTATTGAAAATTGGATTTTCGAAAACCTTCTAGTTTACAACTACCAACAATACTCTACATTCTGAAAAGAAAGATCTAAAATCATTATTCGCTTAAACATACTAGTCCAAGACTTAGATGTACAGGACGCCGAAAATCATATCTTTCTAGTTATTTAATTCATCAGCCGTGATAATAGTTTCCTTATCTTAAAAAAAGAATAAGTGAAAAACTTAGTTTTTCAATAGTCGTTGTATTGTTGCAGGCGAGTGCTCGCGGAAGAGCATCGAGATTTCTTTTTTGTATTTCTATTGTAAAGTCTCTGCTTCAGATTAAAATATTCAGTTTGTACGGTTTACAGTATTTTTCCATTAAAAGCAAATAAAGAACATTTCATGTCTTTAAAATTTTCCTTTTATAACACCTATAGAGAATTCAAATCCGGTGTTGTGGAGGTTTTAGCAAATTCGCATTAGCCTTTGTCATAACACTTAAACGAAGTTTAGCGCGAGCTTAAGATACAAGCGCGCTCGCGTGACGATACGAAAAGTGCCCAATTGGGCTGTATTTTCTTTAAAATACGAATGATATGGCAAGTAAATATCGTAAAGACGATAAGGACGAATGCAATGGACTTTGTACCGAACTTTGTTTTTCGGTTCTTCACTAAGAACGTAACATATCTATAGTGAAATACTCGTATATCATTGGTATGGGTACTTAAATCCCGTCAACCAAGATAAAGATTTGGATAATTGATAATGGGCTACTTTAAAAGGGGAATGATTTTCCAACATTAAATCGCTGTTAAAGGAATTTTTAATACAAATAGTATCGCATGTATGTAGATGTGTTCCGTAACATAATTAATCGTTAGTCGGGCCTCGCAATAAGTATGTGACATTCATAACAAGATTGAACTATCTTTATCAAAATAAGGTGTCGCTCGAAGTTATATGGAACGTTTAGTTTATATACTGTTGTTCTATTCATTAGACAGTTTGAGGCATGATTGCAACCACAAGTCCGCGGTACGACGGACGTCGCAACTCGCAGGCTTAGTCAGATCGTTCTTCGTCACGACGACAAACGGGTTTGAGTTGATGCGTCATGCTTTCTCAATAAAACGACCTAAGTGCGCGGCCGGTTGAATAAGTTGAGTTGTAAATCAGGTAGATAGGGTTCATAGGCCTACCTCACATCGAATCAGTGGGAGTGGCATGGGCTTTACATTTGAAAACTGATTTAAGGTTTCTTTTTACATTATACTGGTAGTAGGTTATATGAAATACAAACTAGTACATAACTAACTAACTAACTTTTAATAGGAAAGGAATGGATAGATCAATGAGTTATAGGAAACAGGGCTCTGTAGCAAAACCAAAAATTTGCGACGTAACTAAACATAAGTTGCATAGGCATGCAGTGCAGGCAAAATCTTGGATGATGTTTAATAGTGTTATAGTACATTATATGTATAAATATTTTATAGTGTTTGTAAATGGGTGAAAGGAAAAAATAAAATCAAAGCACAACTTGCACAGCAGTAACAGCATTTGCAGCAGCAATATACTACAAGCTCATTTATTATTGAATAATAACTAAACAAAACAAAAACAATCGCAGAGCATGCATAGCTACATTAAAACAAAAAAAATATATAACACAGAAGGCAAAGAGGAATACAAGTGTTGATTTCAGTATCTCTAATAGGTGAGTCATGATAGTTATAACAGGTATATAGTTGTTAATTGACTATAGAAAATGATAATTAAAATAATTTTGTCTTTTTTATCTCATCTCAACTTGCTCAAATGTATTGATGACTGTTTCTACAATATATTATCTACTTTTAACTCTCAATAACTGGATAGATAAGGTCTAGTTTCAGATGTTATTTACATTATGGGAGTAATTACTAGCAAGGGCAATGATATATAAAATGTCAAGTTACTAATTGATTTATGCAATTTTTAATTAATAATTCTAAACTGAATTTCAAAACTCTTGAATTACAATTACAAAGAATGGGTTGGTATTTTAACTTGATTAAAATTATAAACTTTTTCATGTTATGCAAAAACAGAAACAATTAGGGAAGCCAAGCTTATAAAAGTTTAAGCTTTACAATTACTTAGTGTTAAGTGATGTTACATTTTAACCACGGGGGCCTATGGAATAGTAACTAATATTTTTTTAGTGTTATATTCACAAAGGACCTCTTACGCATAGCACGCTCGGACAAAACAAGCACGTAACTAACTCTATACAAGGATTATGAGAGACAATGTGAAGCTACATATAGAATCAGTAAATAATATGATGAGAACATCAATGACAAAAGTAGCTCATCAACATGTTTAAGCGATAATAAGAGCGTCCAGCATATATTCAATTTGACGAGTACAAATTTGCCTTCGTCCAGCGCGTCCTACAGAATCAACGAAACTGTATTGTACATACACGCTGCAACATTCCGCCACAGACGATGTGTGACAACGCGTGTAACAAGTCGACCGTGAAAACTAACACTAGGTATCGTTTACAGACTAATAAGAAATGCTTTTTATAAAGTCCACTGTAATTATCATTATTTACCGAAAACATCACATCAGCTGTCATTGATTACGTCAATATTAGTTAAACCTAATTATAACTGTTAATTTATTCAACACAAATAAGTAATAAACAACATAGGCACTGATGTCTAAACTTTAAACTGTAATAAAACCGCGCTAACTTCTAAAATACTATCTAAATTAACAAATATCGATCTTAACAGAACCGCAGACTTGGTGCACTTACCTTCAGACAACTCCAAATCCAACTCTGCCAATTTATCTTTTATTTCATCGGGAAGCTTCGATACATCAACACTTAAGTCAGCCATAGCAAAAACTCACTATTTTCACACAAAACAAATAAAATCAACGACGGCGAAACAGAGCACCATCGTGCCTTCTGGCCATCTTGAATTCCGAATAATTTCTGTATTCTGTTGTGTCAAACAGCAGTCACGTAACTGAAAACACTATACATTAATCCGCAAGAGGTCGCCGTCGCCGCTGCTTCCACAGAGTAAGCACACTTGCTCCAGCTCCGACTTTTGAAGTTTCTTGCCAGATAGGAAATTGTCTATGGTATAAAATTTCACAGTATTCAACTTAAATTCGTTACTGTTAATTATGTTGATTATATGTAAGCAGTAATATAAAAAAATATTTTACAGTTATCGAAACATAAACAGTAACATTTCACTTTATACTAAAAATGCATAAATGGTACCGGTATTGTTGTTGATACCGATAAAAAGCAAAATTCAAAACTAAATCGATATGAACATTATAATAGATTTTTCATTGCATTATTTTTGTAACGCCTACTAATAAACTAACTATCCGTCTTAGTCTTACTTATAATTTTGTTTGCCTTAATTTTATATAACAATACAAATTGCATGTAGGTAGATCATTTTAGGTATCCAATTAAAGAATCCCATAACAATTGACAAAATTGCAATATTTTCATTCTTTGTTTATTGGTATAATAAAATAATTTTTCTTGTTATTCTTGTTCATTATTATCTGGAAACACAGTTAGGTATTGCTGCTTTGGCAAGACGAGCCCAGGAAAGCGCCAGAAGAATAATTACATTTTCCCAAAACGCATAATTGGTTTCCCACAACGCATAATTGGTTTCCCAAAACGCATCTCAAAACTTAAATTTTCTAACCTGAGCCCTGATCTATGCCTCAGCCTCGTAGTGTGTTATTGATACTTACGAAATACAAGGTTTATTGACAAAAGATACACATATTAGAGTCCGTTCAGACAAACTGGCTCTGAGAGCATCGGCTCGCATTTTTCTATTTACACAAACTATTCGCTCGGAATTGTCTCAAGCGGAGCCGTCAAAACCTGTAAAACATCAGAAGGTGGATGCGTTTGTTGCCAGTCGGCTCCTCTTATTGTTTCACACACAGTGCGCCGAAGCAATCATAATGACAAATTAAGTGCAATGTCAGAATTATATCTGAATACAATTAGACAAAACTGAGTTTCCAAAGTGATAAAAATCTGCTCTCCTCTCCGAGTTGGTCTGTCTGAACAGACCCTTAATATCCGTACCTAGAATAAATAAAATTGATCGACTTAGAAATATTTATTACTCTTCCCATTAATTTTACATTCCACTTGCACGATTGCACTTTGTGATATTCGAACAGGAGTTGAGTAAATATTACTTTAAAATCCTGTTTTATAGTCGCATCGATTTTGTGAGGTAAAGACCGTCATTTAAGTTTGTTATCCGGTGAGGAACATGTTTTTGTTTTATCATGAATATAGATTACTTATCTCTTTAGCGTCTGAACATAGACAACCAAAGCATGTTGGTGATGTGGCAACACCATATTCCGATAAATCTTTCCGCTAGGTGACGCTAGGTGTTTTCTTCTTCCCGTCATTCTCAGCCTAGTTTTACTTTTTACATTTAGTAGGTAGTTTAGTTGGCTGTAAAATTTATTCTCGTAATGGCTGTCACGCTAAAAGTGTAGCTTGTTGGTTATGTCATGTTTAAACGATTGGTGGATGAATGGTTAATCGAATAAATCAACAAGTGTGCTGAACAATGCATGCATAAAGCTGTTTTAGTACCAAACTCTTGGAACGTTTCTTCTTTCATGTTTCCTTTTTAGGCAATTAAGTTTTGGACTCGGCGTTTGTGTACTCTATGTAATAAAAACGTAATCTATGCTGGGTGAAAAGTGTTCTTAGGGACCATATTGTGTGTCAAGTGCTACCGAGATCAGTTATAATGACGGATCCGAGAACGTCATCAGCCCTTTTCAAGAGGGCCGAGCAATTGAAGAGATGGGAGGAATCCGACACCAACAAGCAGTCGCCGATGCCAAAGCGGCCCTCCAAAATTCAGTTTTCGCGGGGTATAGAATTTTTGGCGGCATGCGCGGCTGGGGACAAAGACGAGGTCCAGAGATTGCTGAAATCTGACACAGACATTAACACGGCGAACGTGGATGGCCTCACAGCACTTCATCAGGTTAGCCTTACTTACATGTCACATTTTACATTCCCTCCCATACATCTACATGTAAATGTCATCACCAGTTGTCACAACTGGCTACATTAGGAGTAAATCCACATTAGTTAAAGTATTGAAGAATCAAAACCAAACTATGTCAAATAGAAAGTTGAATTTTGCTACATTACACTGGTATGTAATTCAACACTTGCAAGAAATGTAAACATACTCCTTCATTTCTCACTAACAGTGCAGTATCTGGGAACTGCAGTAGTACACAATTATAACTATCAATATTGTGGAAGATATGCTGTAGTTGTTAATCTTATGTTGTTTTTTTTTAAGCTTTTATCTTTTTGAGGTTAGGTAGGTATATTGGACACTGGTTGATAGGATTTTGGCATCCTACTCTATAGACAAGCCATTTTAGTTCCCACTTTAATAAATGTTATGATTAAAAACTTAACTATGATCAAACTATTCAAAACAAAATAATTGATTTAATGCTCTACATTTCTATGTGTTATTGTACAAAATAATTATGGAAATCATTAATAATGTTCACTTTTACAGCGAAGTACGAAAAACCCACAATTTTTTATTATTAAATGTGTCTTTATATGATATTTATCTGTTTATTTATTGCTAGTTCCATAAGCACTAATAATTTTTGCTATACTATACAATATATTTAAATAGTGATTGCTATTTGCTGTAGACATTATGTTTACAATTTGTTACTCAACAAAAAAGTTTAAATATATATATCATAAACAACACACATATACTAACTTAAAACAGTTAATAGATTAATAAAAAGCATATAAAAAATAGTATTCTTGTGTAGTATGCCATCATTTTGTATTTTACAAAACTATGAAAGTTTCATGGAGTGTAGCCAACTTCAGAGATTACTTACCATAAGGTTAATGACATGGCTGAAGGTTTTTGTGTAGTATTATTTTATGATGGTGATTTCTGGATCACCACTCAATCCATTATTATGAATATCCTTATGAAGACTATTAATTACAGCTCAAAATTATGTCGCTATTTCAGTTTGAAAAACGTAAGGATAATAACATTTTTCCTTCTAATTTTTTTGGTAATGAGTTTTTAGTAATTTGTATAATGCCTCCATTTGAGGCTGATAGTTTATGAGATAAACAAGCAAACAAAACAATCATAATTCCAAATTAATTACAGTAAATGGATACCCATTTGTTCTTCTAAATTGGATGGTAACTTGTATATCTAGAAGTTTCTCTTGGTTTATAGAATAAATTAGACATATAAAACTGATAAAACACATTTTTTGGGACTTTCATAAATGAAATAGAAATGATGAAATTGAATTGATGAAAGAATTAATTGGAAGATATATATAATTATTTTAAGATAAGTCAACAGTAAGTTGCGTGAGTTTTGTTACATTCTTTGGTTCAAATCAAATGCTAATCATATCATCAATCGATAGTTTTAACTACATGTGCGTTGCATCAACCATAAGAAGGCAGATTTTAGGGATGCTCTGTCAATAAAGATTTAGCATTCAAGGTAAAAAAAAACACTTAAAACCTATGTGCATTACAAAAACAAGAGAATCATGCGCATTAAACTAAGAAATCATTTCTCGCACCAAGCAGGGGTGTTAAATTGTTAAATACCAGAGTTTATCAAGGTTTCCGTCATAAGTAGAGCTCGCTGTATTTGTTTTCAAACTCTTTATTGGTCAAACATAAAGCATTTTATATATAAAAAGAGTTTATCCTGCTTAGCCATTGTCCTCCCATTACACTTTTGAGATGGAAATTGGGCTTTTTTAAATTGTCCTTTGAAAATGGTTTTACCTTTAAAGATATAAGAATAGTTTTTGAAAACATTATAAACTGCAATAAAATGTATAAATAAAAACTTCAGATACTGAATAGCAATATATTAGTAATTTTATGGTATGTAGAGATGAGTAATAAAGAAATTGATTTATTATTAGTTTATTGGCGGAGGTTCAACTTTACTAGATCTTTTATATGTTTATTTTTTGCAACATAATTTAACTGTATGTGATCTGATTATTATGCCTCATCTAATCTTAAACTTTTGTTTTTATAAACATAAGTAGGTTAGGATTTTATCTAATTACCATCTAGGATGGTAGTGAATAAGATTAGACTAGAGTGTATCATGAATGTTGTTAAGAGACAGGTAGACAACAAAACATAAATTTACAAATCAAGTTCTTCGATACTCACAGTGTCTCTATTTTAATTTTTAAGCTTTCTTCCCTTTTTCTCCATGTAAACTTTAAGAATGCCAAATATGAAACTCTCAATTGCCTGCCTTATTCATAAAACTGTCCCTAAAGTCAAACCCTTCACATAGTAAAATAAATATTAAAAATTAAAATGAAGGTAATTTACAGTGCAATAACCTATTGTGTTAAACTTGCACTGTATGTTTAAGGGTTCTCTACATATGTCATGTTTTATTCATGAACAAACAGAACTCTTATATGATCACTGGCGTCTGTCTGGCGATCCGTCAGTCACACCTGATTCGCCCCGAACAGAATAGACGAAAAAAAACTAAATTTAGGTTAGGTGACCTAGTGACGGACATGTAGAAAACGAATACGCACTTAGGGAGAAATTTTAAAAAGATTTGTTTAATGTTAGTTAAAAGTTGAATACAAATTACAGTTGTGTAAAATATAAACTTTCGGAAAATTACAATTTTCCTTTAACCAAACATACTGAATAACGCTTTGAAATATTTAAGCCACATACCTACATTATAGTACATTTAAGGTTAAAGGCTAAAGTTGAACGTAAGAAAAGATTCAACTTTGGATCCTTTTCTAAAAACAATACAGGCACGTACGAGTTTTGATTAATATTGTTGTTTAATATTACATACGACTACTTAATTTGCATACCATGTACTGCGATTATTTTAGTTTAATATATTACTGCACGAAATTATGTTTACAAGTCTCAAGTCAGACTTGGACACAATGTTTGAAAAAAGCTTAAACTAGGGGCGAAAACTTTATCTCGCAGTTAATGAAAAACTTTGGAGTAGAACTTTTTTAATACTTTTTTTTTTATCCACAGTACGTAAAATGTCAGGGGTATTTTATAATTGTTGAAAGTTTGTCATTCTGTTGTAGTTTAAGAAACTGTTCTCCACAATTTTTAGATTTTTTAATAATATGAATTTCCTTTTATAACACCCTAACATAATATCAATGAAATTTATTTATGGTAAAATTTCATAGCAGCAATATTCCCAATCAACTTCCGCGAATTGGAGTTTCGTCGAGAATGCGGCACCGCATGTCACGTGTGTTGGGTTTAGCACTCGGAATAACTTTCGATTGTTTCGGCCGACCACTAATCGTCACTGGTACAAAATTAGAATCTGACACTGTCTACGGCACTATCCGAATGGGGAACTTACTATTACTTTGCCGCTAAATTACAATACATTAGTATTTTGGAAGCAGTTGTTGTCGTTGTCAGTTTTAGATATAGTACAGTGAGTTACATAAAAACGTAAAGCTTGCCAATCCGCTCCGTATATTTTGTATGCCCAAACTATTTTCGCCCACAATGCAGATTACGAGTACGCGTGATGGCAATGTTATTCGAAATACCGAGATCCGAATTTTTACAGATTCTTTTTAAATAACTTCTTTCCTTTCTTGTCCTGCACAACATAATATTATGTATATTACAGTTCAGTTGATGCCTTAGGATTTCCACATTGGGTACATACAACCCGACATTCAATTTTCATGTATCTAAGGTAGGTGGGAAGAAATAATACTCATTGTATCAGTAAAATTTTGCTGTGACGACATATCAATAACTCCGTATTTATCTCGACAACAGCTCTGCTCTATACATAGCTGGTATAATTGTGGTCCTAGCCTCAACCATAGGCTTACAATTTTGAATATCTTCAATCAGATCAGGCGCCTTGTTCAAAAAGTTTGTTATTGCCTTCCTCTCTTTCCTATATAATTCCTATTAATAAACTAAGTTACATATCCCAATTAGTTTTAGTTACGTATTGTTTTAAGTTATTCATACGTTTATGAGTTCGAAAGGTTACAATTTTGCGCCAATCCGCCCACGTTGCCATAAAGACATGCCTAAGCAATCGGTTAGTGCCCGCAGGAAAGTATTAACGAGTCTTAATAGACGTAATTAATATGACCCGGCCGGATTCTTAGGAACAGAACTTGTCATGCTGAATTGGTAGGAAAAAATATTATTGATGTTTATACGAAGGTTTTGTTTTTAACCGCTCTATTAGCTTCACATTTGTCTATTTATTTATGCAAGGAAATCTTGAAGTATTATCTTATATTCTAGTCGTGTCTCCGTGAAATTTGTCTTTACTGGCTTTATTTACTTCACCTGATGATGTTCTGATGATGGCTCTCGTAGGTGTCTGATGGTGTATTTTTAGATGGTATGTTCTTCATTTGCTTATAGTTTGTTGTTAAACTACTTTATTATTATTGTCGTTACTAAGACCTTATTCATAGGAAAGATCGTCGCTTTCATCATCAAATAAATAAGTACCTATGTAGCTGTTTCCTATAGAGAATCTTACAGGTAACATGCGTGCATAAGGTAGAGAGGATCACCGTCATATGAAAAGACAGCGGACTGGTTAGGTAAAGAACGTTACAGATTACGAAATAGAATCAGCTTGTAATTGATTAGTCTATAGGTCTATTGCTTAAACCTCATAATAAAATAAGTTAAACTACGTAACTTCATAAACGAATATATGTAAGTGTAATTTATCTGTTTAGTAACTTTTTTCTCTAGATACCACTCTAGATATTGATAATACCTAGCATCCTGTTTTTTGTAAAACAAACAATGACTGTTAGGCATTCCGAAAATAATTATTATGTTGTCTGATTGATACATTTTCTTGTAGACCAACCATGTATAGTATGTGTATGCTATTACTTATTTTATTACTGACTGTGCCAGATTGTTCCATACGTATGGTAGGGAACTGGGTCAGTTAAATCGGATTCTACGTGATGGGATGGGGCATAACAGTAAATCCAGGGAATGACCGTCCCAAAACGCCGTATTGGTGGATCATTTTAGTCTATTCCTTACGTATATATAGCGATTGCGTCACGAGAATACTGATGACGCATTGGAACACGATACTGGAACGGCTTGTACTAGTATTTCATGCGCACGTGAGTGAGTATGTAAGTCATAAACAGTCCGTTAAATTTTTATCTGAGTTACGAAGCGACGGTTGTCCTTATCAAGAAACAAATTGCGATGCGGGTGCAACGAGTCTGAAAGTTTCATATTATTAAAACTATAAATTTCAAATTTAAATGGAATTACTTATGTCGTACTAGGAACTAAGCTTACTTCAGGAATGTTCACAATTTCACGGTTTAAATTACTTTATAAAATATTTAAAAAAACAGTCCGTATCTGATGTAATTCTTTGTTTTGATAGACAATACCAATCATATCATAGATTTTATGAAAATTATATCCCACTCGTGTCTCTCAGTGGCAAATATAAAATTATAAGCTCTGCAATTAAATTTATAATTAGTGCATACGTGTATACGATATTTGGCCCAGTTCATGGTACATTTACATCTAATGCCAAGAGTTCTTGATACGTTTTCGATCAGGAAATATAGTTACAATTCATAGTGGTTCATCTCTCGTTTAAACAAACACTGCATTTAGTTGAATCTATAAACATAGAATACGGAATCAACGGAATTAAATGGCCCTAATATGTAAATATTAATAATTTCGCTAAGGGGTACGGTAGACCCGATCAAAACCTTATACGAATAACAAAACATAAAAAATATTCATTTCGAGTCGACAACATGTATCCACAAAATTCGGATTATGGAATATTTCGTAAAATTCTGATAGCACTGACAATCAAATCGCATTCGCCATCTTGGTCAGTTAATAAACGTTAAGTTTCAGATGTAAATAAAATGATCTGTCACGAAACTTATGTGGCAGACGAAATTTCACGCGAGCGAAGCCGCGGGCAACAGCTAGTGTGTAAATAATATATTACAGGCTCATACTTCCGGTGACTTTTGGTTATAGTATAATATTATGTCGAGAAATCTTCGCTGTAAGGTTTCTTTATATTATAAATACCTAAATATAATTTGTGTACGTAGTTTGATTATGAATTCCCACGGTTCAAAGCATTGCAAAAATACCTTTGCTTATATGACAAACATTGTGGGTTCTGGAAATCCGATTACAGAAATTGTTACCGAAGAGCTGAATGTTGTAACAGTCTTCTCAGTAATAACTTTTAGTTTGTTTTTTGTATTATCCGTATTTGTAAGAACTAATTTGACTAACTTTTTTTGTTACCGAAGTTTTTTCAAAATTGTGATTAGCAAACTCGCGTGAGATGTAATGAGCCCTGGACATTTGAACACATCGGCAGATTTGAAGTTAATGAGTCCAATGGGTACAAATCAACCTCATTCCCTCGTTGTATTTTTTATTGAAAAGGGAATGGTTTAATGGTGCCTGGTCTCCTCTTGAAGATCATTGTACTATCCTCTAGTATAGTGACGCTACGCGCACGCCGTTTGGGTTCTTTACCTTGCTGGCTAGTTACCAACTTCCTTCTAAAAGTCAATCGTAACATATTTCGCTTGTAGTGTTTGATATAATTCTAAATACGGGTTCGTACACTTGGTATATTCGTCTTTAAGTTCAGGTGGGGACTTACCGCATCTGAAAACTAAGATGGAACGCTTCTAATGCCTCTGATGAGTGGTGCTGTTTGTTTATGAGAGGGTATGTGAATCCCCGATTGACTACTGGATAAATTACTCTCTGGAACTCATACGTCAAATAGGTAGATATAAATATAAATAACCTTGTAAATAAAAATAGACAGTGTTCTTCAAGTTTGCGGGGGCTGCACACAAGAATGATACGTATTAAATACGTGCGTTTTAATAGTAGAGACATGGCTCTATATCCGCATATTAATGTGACGATATACGTAGTTAAAGTTATAATATTAGTTTAAAAACCGAAGATATACAGTCATTATGATCATAATGATTCATGTTGTTTTCTCTAACCGGAACTGACTGTGTCCTATCCTCTGTAACATTCATGCAGATCATTCGAGAAAATCTTCTGGCTATTAATAGTTTCAACTCACAAGATAGTATTGCATCGAGATTGCCCTAAAATTCTATAATAGTCTTTGCCATTACGCATAAGCGCTGTTTACATTAATCCTTCCAGGGCCGCACTGATCATTTATTTTTTATTGATGACGATACATTTTTACAATGTTTGTGCCGGTTTCGTGCCGCATCTGGAATGTATCGTGCGTGCACTATTTATATCTCGCGGAAAATTATTTGACTTTATTGGACAAGTAGGTGGATAAGTTAGAAATATTTGATAGATGGTACAAATAGATGCATTAGAAAATGGATATAAAAACAAGTAAATTTTATTTGTTTACCATCTTCTTAAGTAGTATGATATCAGTAATATACACGTATCAAAGAGATGCCACTAACCATGACATACCTAAGTCTTGGTGAATGTCATGTCAATCATGATGATATTGTGACGATGACAACGAGTAGGTTAGGGTTAGGGGTACGGTAAGGAAAGTGAGAGAGGGGTGTAAACTAAACTCAATGGGCGGGATTCCTTTTTTTAATTTATTGCTCGTAATGCGGTTGCTGGTGCATGGGTCGAGTGTTGTTGGTTTTTACACAAGAATGTTGTGATCAATAGCGTAAAGAAGCTATTTAACACTGAGTGCTCTTGCCAAGAAGGAGCGGGTGAGAGTAGCGGGACAGACAGCGGACGCGAGAGCGAGACGAGCAGTTCATTATGGTTGCCTAATATGTAGTCGATATTGGTAGTTGGCCTCGAAAACTAGTATACTATCGAAAATTACCATCCAAATAATTTATCAAATTATAGTGTGCATGTAAGAACAATGCTTAAAGACAAAAAAATCGGAACAAAAATATGTAGAAATTAATAAATCAATAAAATTTTGAAATAATAAATTGAGTTTCTATAATTTGCCTTTGCAATTGCCGCTGTTGCACCGACTCTTTATATTTATGCGCTTAATAATGACATGCATGCGCATCTTCCATATAATTTTATAGACAGTATCAGCCACTTCGTGAATGAATCCGCTCCCAACAGGAATTAACTTTATAACAATTGACAACGACTTATGTGTCCTCCAAAACAGTCAGGTATTGTTACACAAGGATCGATCACCTCGGATCGATGTATGTTGTCATGACTGTTTTCATGGCCAACCTTGAACGTTTGTTGGATTGACGTCTTATGTGTCCTCCAAAATAGCCAGGTGTTGTTTCACAGGATCGATCATCCAAGGTTAATGCAAGTTGCCATGACTGTTTTCATGGCCAACCTTGAACATTTGTTTGCTTAGTGGCTTATGTATCGTTCGAAACAGCCAGGTACTGGATCGATCACCTAGGATCGATGCAAGTTTCCATGACTGCTTTCATGCCAACCTTGAACGTTTGTTAGATCGACTTAAAACGAAATCTAGCAGTTGATTGCTAAAGAGAGTAACATGTGCAATGTGTATAATTATTTAAATATATTAGGTCGGCTTAAGTTAAATTAATAAAAAGGAAATACAATTCCCGCCAATGGAGCTGGTTAACAACTGTCCCCCATTTACTCACGTTCTGGTACCTATAGTCATCAACACGTGGAAAAAAATAGAACGTACACCAGAATGTTTGGTGTAACATTAGTGTATCTTAATATACATTGCGTTACGGATATTCACGATAAGAAATATATCTGTTTACACCCTGTATATCGTGCAAGATATTATCTACATTATTTTGTTGGGTGTTACTTCAACATTGTTGCTCCAATGACTTCAGCGTGTAAATCGTTCCTGTACATTTACAAGTTTAAAATTATTTTGATTTATTTATTTACGACAGCTACAAGTAAGAGCTCCTTTACCTTTGGTATTTTCTGCAAATCCGATGACTCATCTGATTTCATTGATTTTATATATCAAGACAATAGGCAATCGAGATATTCCAAATAATTCGCATATTGCTTCTAAATTGGATTTATAGTAAATTGTAATTCTGATGTACTTAGATGGTCAGTTGTTAGTTAGTATATCGTAATACAATAAATTAAATGAATTGCAATATGACCATCTGCAATCCTGATATTTATTATAATTGTAAACACTCCGTCGTATCTGCATTTGCCATCAGTGTTTGAGTTATTATTTTGGCAGCGTTTGATCGCGGATGCGTTTTGTCTTCGCTGTATGCCGCGCCTTGTTTTATACTACTAGTATTTATAGTGTCTGATACGCATCTCATTAGATAGTTCACAAAATTAGGTCGTTGACTTCGCGTACTTTAAATTTTGTTAAATATTGCTTCTGTTAATATAATAAATCTAGTCGTATTGACTATATAGATACCGCAATATCCTTCGTAGTCAAGTGAACAAAATTTATGTTTGTGTGTATTGTTTGTCTACGGATTTTTTCGAAATGAATAGCAGGATTGTTACCAATGTTTATTGCCTTATAACTTCGTGAACTTATGAAACATTATGTATTTATTAAAATTAGTTTGGTAATTTTTGACACATGGCCCATAACGTGTCACTGCCTGGCTTATTAATACGTGATGATTTTTTTTTGACGGTTCTACTAACGCCGATATTCACAGAATTTGTTCGTCCCTAAGTCATGATTTCTTGAATTTCAGTTGACTTCTTCGATTCTGGTTTATTTATTACTATACAAATAACATCTTTAATGTAACGTCTCAATATCCGCGACCTAAAATGTAGCAACTGGCAGCTGGCTAAAAATGTACACGGCCCAATTATTGCCCTAATGTCTGATCGCACTGCCTAAAACTGAAATTTAATGCTGTCACTGACCGACCTACATATTTTTTGAAGGAATGATGTATTGCTGAATGACAAAATAACGCGTATATAAATTTAGAATTGGACGAGAAATTTTTTTCGAGGTCAAGTGAGAGACAGCGGAGATTCGTTGATATAAGTTACGTCATAGGCTGCACACGCGCTGTGAATGTTTTATTTTAGTGTTAATTGTGGACATACGTTCGGGGCCGACTGACATAAACTGTGTTGCCAACCAATTTATTTATGTTTAGTCGGTACATCTAAACCTACAAAGGAGGAAACTGACTGACCCAACGCACAGTAAAACTCTGAGCAGATGAATCTAGAAACGAGAAACATGGCATACGATAGATAACGATAAATCATTGAAATAGGTACTATCGAACAAATTGCAGCAGCCAAGATTTTATACATATTTTTATACATCCAAGCTCTTTAAGCTGTTTTAATAATACGTTTCAAGTAGACATTACCTATAGCAATTTATTATGCATTCTAGAATATAAAACCTATTTAACTATTCAATGTCAACTCTGTCAGTAATTTTACCAGTGTGTGTCGTCCAATTAGTTAGTGACTTAACCATGTAATCACCTATGATTTACAACATGAACATCAGTTAAACCACCATTCGGCTTTTATTAGAATTTATGCTATGCGACATGGATGATGTTAAAATTTATTTGCGTATAGTTATAATGTACAAATATTTACGAAGCAATTTGCCACACCCTAGACACATCAGTATGCTGAGAATAATGTATGGTGTTTAAATGCTGGTTTTTATATTTATTTCTTGTCATTTGTATTATGTGAATTTGCTACTAGCTGGCTGAAGCGAAAGTTGTAATACTCTTTGGAATCGGTTTAAGATTAAGGCTGTGTCGATGAGTTCAAAGGATGCCTAGTAATATTATAATGTGTTTTTGACAGAACGTAACGATTTCCAAGACCTGTTATGGGCTGATGACCTTTACATTATATTGGTTATTGAAACGAGATACTATCTGAGTGTTATGACGTAGCTGCATCTAGCGTGAAATTAGCGTCTGATAATGGACGCGTTTCGTTGTGGAACCTGTTTTCATATTCATAATATCATTAGTTGACTATGAAGTGGTGCTTCTACGGTTCTTTCGGTATTCTTTTTATGTACTTTTAAGTCTTCAATACTTATAAAATAACTGTTGCAGGTGACCTCTAATTATATTTCTGAGTGATAGATGATAGTTGCTATTTATCTAAATAAAAATCTAACCTCTCAAAACCTGGTTTGTGTCTATATTCAATTTGAGACAGTAAATCTTTGGGCAAGATTGATAGTAAAATGTGGGATCGCTTGTAGTATTTGTTAGGCGCTTCCACGCTTTACAAAACTACGTTAAGTCATCGGTCTCTATTGCTGTTTTTAGTCCATCTTAAAGACATGACATAATACTACAAGCTCTACCACAAATCTTCGTATAAAGCCGTCCGGGCACCTTAGGAACGAACGATGACTTGCAGTGGATCGTTAAAGTTAAAAGCAAAGCTACTCTTACCTATGACATTGTTAGAACTAGAAAAGTTACAGCGAAGTATTTGTACTACATTAATACTGTGCGTCCCTCCGTAGTGGTCACGCGCTAGCGATCATGGCACTGACCCTGCAGTGGTTCCGTACTGTTGCACAATTCGTTTAATGCACTATTGAAATGTACTCTATGCTGGTTTGTACGTAAAGCACTTGTATTTCTTACTTGCTTCTACTAAAATATTACATGGGATTAAATGCGTGCGTAGTATGGTAGCAGTATTTAGGCGATATGAGATGTGGCTCTGCGGCTACATTACGTTTAAGATATTTTATAGCAAAGCGAATCATTCTATAATCAAACTCATACGTTACTTATTCTTGTTGTATAAATTTTATTGCATTTGTTATCAATTTGTTATATTTTTTTGCAGAACCATTGATTTTATGTAAAAATAACGGTAATAATATAAAGTAGTCTACATCATCCAATTTTTTCGAACTTGAGTATTCCGCTTTGTGGTGGTTATTCGAACGTAACTTCTAATATCGTTTATTAGACTGTCCCTGATGTCTCTCTGTCTGTGTCTGCCCCTGACTAATAAATGTCAAAGTTAACGTCAACTGTCTGTCTACGGAGCCTTCCATATGACGCGTCTGTGTATCACACTCAGTACTAGTACTAGTGTTGGTTTTGTTCTATATACTAAATTGGATAAAGTACAAATTATACAAAAAAATTGGTTTCTGTACTTCTTCTCTTTGGTAATCTTTAGCTGTGCCAAATCTCAAGCTCTTGCGTGTTTGAATTATTTTTAAAAAGGTCCAAATTTAAACTCGTCACGTATTAATGTATGAGATGTTTTAATGGAAGTGGGTAACATTTTCAATAGGGTTGTATGAGTATGTGAGTTGGCTGATGTAGATTTAAGCTTATTTTGACATGTGTTATATTCATTAATTGATTTATCTACCAATACACACAATTACATTATTATTCCATACTTTTATTGTACTTACTATCACAAATATAATTCCACAAAACATGAGTACTACATTATAGGTGCAAATATGTACATTTATATACCACCCGTTGTTAGTTTTAGACTATGTGTGGATGCCAACTCGTATGCTCAATGAGAATCTCTAACTTCGTATGTAATTGGCTACTTGAGGTTAGCCAATTATAGACGTCCCAGGGCTGCCTTATACCATGCCTCAACACTGTTCCCATCACATGGGTACAACGTATCGGGTTAGTACTTGTAGCCTCATTTTATAGTGGCTACCAAACGAAATATTCCGTTCGATTCCAGGAAACAATTATATTGAATAAATAAAAATACTAAAAACCCTACTCGCACATAAACCCACAGTACTTTGTATCATGGGGGCCATGGACAACACATACATACGAGCAGTCAAGTTATTTAACAACACATAAATATTTTTATTGGGTCTTGGAGGTCGTGAGGTTTTAATTATTACTTATCTATTCGTAATTTCTGAATGTATCAGTAGATAAAATAATAACTACAGTATGATGTGATAAATAATTTGACGATTGCTAGACATACATTTCAGGTTTATAGATGACATAGATTTCACGTTTATAGATTTCTGGAATACCTACTGAAAGTAGCTATGTGTTTTATAGCTATAGTAAAGTTGTGCCACTGCTTTTTTCAGGCGTGCATTGATGACAATTTAGACATGGTGGAGTTTCTGGTGGCTCACGGCGCGGACGTGAATCGCGGTGACAATGAAGGTTGGACCCCACTACACGCTACCGTGTCCTGCGGTTTCCTCAGCATAGCCAGGTAATTTGATTTTTAATGAGATTCCCTTGCCCGCGGCATTATTTCCCGTCCCTAGCACAGCAGTTAGTATGTAAATTAAATGTAAACTTTAACCCTTTGTTTGTTCTTTTGTAGTGTTTTTTTCCTGTTTAACTGCGATTTTGTTACTTTTTTAACCGATTTCAAAAAAGAAAGAGGTTATCAATTCTACATGTATGTA
>LGAG01000201.1:159828-173881 GCA_001278395.1 Lerema accius
AAACAAATTCTATGTCCCTAATCCGTTATTTCGTACTTTTCAGTTAACTTTTTTGAAATTGGTTTAATTTTTTTAAATTATAATTTTATTCATTTCATTCGTTTATAGAATACTAAATAAATAAAATAGTGCCTACAACTTTGTTGGAAACTACTTAGTAGGGCGTATTTTTTTTTTTAAATAAATATAACTCTATATTCAGACCTAAGTTCATTCCTTTTATCCTGGAAAATAATACCTCATTGAGTATAATTTGCAACTTCATTATTAAATTGTAAGTAAGACTTCATAGCTTTGGTCTTACAATTATCATTTTTCTATCTTCAGCGAAATTTCATATTACATTATTTTAAAGTAAAGATATTTTAAAGCACTATGAAATTTATATATTACATTATTGTATAAATTTCAAAGTATTTTAAAATATATAAGCACTATTTAACCCTTTACAAGCGCTTAAGTATAGTATTACATAGAGTTACCGCTTCCCGTGTTACTTTCCTGTAGTACCTACTTTATAAAAAGTTTGTCAAGTAGAGTTCCACCCTTCCATCGGCCTCTTCAAATCGTATCGATTTCAATCAATACAGTTTCGTAATATGATACATTACATCCCAATAACTTAACCTTAATTTTTACCCAATGACATGGCTATTTGATTTTGACTGCTTTGTATGTATGAATGTTTATCTGTTCCCTCAGAAATTTTGAACTACTTCAAATGATGCCATAGTGGGTGTCAAATTAAATTAAAAGAAAATGTTTTTCACTGTTGCTCATGTCTGCTTGCGTTTCATAATTTTTACTTTTTAACATGATTTTTCAGTAGTTTAGTTTTTACGTTTTTGAAGTTATTGTTCGTAATTAATATATTGACTAATTTCAATAAATATTATGTTACATAATTTATTATGTTACATTATTTATGTTAAAGTTTCATATGATTGAGTCTGCTCTTCGTCTATCTTAAGTATATAAAATTATAGCACCTGTGTTTTGTACGGAACTTGTCGCTCCTCCTTTTCTATCATAAAATTATTTTCTTTAATACCTATAATATTTTCTAATTAGATTATATTGGCTAAAAAGAATATGACTGTCTCCTTTTTAATTAGGAGGATACGTGTAGTGACACATTAGACGCAGAGTGGTACATCTGCAAATTTTAGTGCCCGCATTGCAAATTCCTTCCTGTGTATTGTGTATTTATTTATGTACATGATATTATATTTTGATAGCTTTTTATACAATACCAGGGTTTAAATTACTTTTAGCACTGATTTTCCCAGTTGTTGTTTCCAACGGTTAAAAGCAATTATAATTTTAAACTAAAACTTAAATATTTTGATTCGAAAGGAGTAAAATGATTTTCATTCAACTCAAAAACATGTAAACCAAATGATTTTGTAATACTTGAAAATCTTGGTTAAATGGTTACACCATTCAATTCATATACTCTACTATAAATTGTTTAGTATAAAAAGTAATGATGTCATTTTACGTTGTTGTTTCAACAGAATAGTGCAGTAGTAATTCAAAAACATGAAATAAGACTTTTTCCGTGTCTTACGATACAAAGAAATCGAAGCACGTGAGTAATTTTAAGAAGTTCACTATTGTGACACGCATTTTGACGCATCCGACATGCGGGTGATGATAATTTACTACTGTAAACAACGACTGACTCATTTGACCCGGTAGGTATCAGGGAGTTCCTGCAATTGGACCTATTCATTGTATTTTGTTAATTGTTACAATATGATAATATGTTGGAGTCGACGCACTGTTGTTCAATACATTATGTATAGGTACGCTACGTAATGCGTCATTCATATTTATTCAAGTTATTCCTCATCTTTTTAGATCGATGTAAGATTATAGGTCCCGTTATTGATAACCCTGTTGATATTTATACTTTAAAAAGAAGAAAGAATAGGATTCCCGAGTCATTTATTGTAACATAAATTAACGCATCCAATGATCCTTATCCCTGATTCCAATAAATGTTCAGTGGCAGTTTGACATCTATAGGAATTATTATCAAGATTTGAATAATAGTAGTAGCATTAGTTTCATTATACAATAATGATTAAATGTCTCAAATGTCTGTTTACTTGGTTACAGATTTCTCTTGGAGAACGGCGCTGATGTGGCAGCTGTGAACTATGACGGAGAGTTACCTCTCGATATTGCTGAAAGTTATGACATGGAAGAGTTGTTATTGAAGGCTGTCGCTGAGAAAGGTAGGCAAAATGCTCTCACGTCACATGTTTTCTTTCTACCCTAATACTAGTTTAACTTGAGTATTTAGATGTTGATGAAAATTAACGATTAAAATTATGTTCTTCGTATATGTTGTTCAATTGTAAATAGCAATACGACTTTATGAGTTGCTTAATCATAAAATTCCATGAAAATATTCGAAATAAATTCTTGCAATGTTTGTTGAAAAGTTCGTACAAGTTGGAACACATTTCACTGTAACTATTGTAACAGTACATCGAAAGGCAAAATTGGCAACATTGTCGATTTGATTGAAATGCATTCCATTCTGTTCTCTCGATTGCGAAGTTCGTTATTCGCGATGGAACTAAATGAACTTTGTATATGAGTACTAGCTTTGTACGTAACATTTTTGGAAAACATAAATACCCTGTAGGCTTTTATTCTTTAAGAAATACACGAATGTTTACATATTTATATCCCAACATTTTGAATGCACAAAGTTTTTATTGTAACTAGATGAACAGTATAAACATCTATAATGCTCTCGCCAGAAGTTAAACCTAAGAAACGAAGGTGTACCAAGTGCGTTTTAAAGTTATCAATTTATACGTTATTCTTTGAACTACAAGTTGAAGCCGTATTTCAGTGAGCATATTATTTTGTGATAAAAGATAGCTTAAAGACATTTCACTGTTCGACTGGCTTAGAATAGATAATTAAAAAACTATAAGTAAAATAATATAATAGTAGGTAGTTGATTTATTAAATGGCTCAGGGAAAATAACACGCATGATAGAGTAGCCATTAACGGTAAAGATGCAGTCCATTTAATTCCACTTATAGGTGGCATTTGCGTTCGAGGGCGATAAAAGTTATGGAACTAAACAATTAGTACGGAACTAGATGATTATTCGTTTTAGATCCCGTTGCTCTCATGTAGGATCAATGAGTTGACAAGATTAGGTACAATTTATATTCTTTAATAATAATTGTCTACAAATAAGGTAAGGTAGCAAATCATCCACCCATTAGGTGATACTAGAACACTGCAAATCGAAGAGTTCATCATTGTACGCCTTTTTAAAAATAATGCAGACATATTATGAGTCTTGAATTAAAAAAAGGAAGCAAAATTTTTAAGAATAGGGTATGTTGTAAATACATTTTGTTTTAGAAAACAAAACGCACACCGTCACATTACGTGTGTCACTGACATGTCAGAGATTGTTGACAGACAGTGGATTTTTACATTGACATCTGCAAGCCGGGGATGTTAAACAGGTCTATAGTGTATCCAAAGTTAGATAGCAGCAGGCACTTTAAACTGCAATCGACTCTATTTGACACTTGTTGATACGTATTTGACATCTAATAGTTTCATTCGTGTAGGGTATATTATGCAAGGAGCTTAAATTAGTAGACTTGCAATTCATTGATCATTATTGACACCACAATTACTACTGACAATTGAGAATTTACAATTTTCCATTCGACGTACTGGAAATAATATAAATGTTAAATGTTTTGACCTCAAAATTTTCCATTATTGGCGAGTACCAGGTGACTTTTCCTGTCAGCTTTGATTATGCTGTTTGTATTAGATATTGCTTCCTATAAAAGGGTTTCTTGGTACGTAATCATTATAAATAGGAGAGATAGATGATAAAAGTAGAACTGCTATGCCAGTTTCTACTTTGTTTGTCCAGTATTTCAATAAATTGAGTTTTGAAATAAGTATTAGTCGTTTGTGTATGGTAATGATACAACAGAATATAGATGATAAATATTTCTGTCTTTTCAGGTATTGACTGTGAAAAATCTCGTAACGCCGAAGTGGATGCACTAATGACAGACGCTAGGAATTGGGCAGCGAACGGTTACGTGGAGGTTCGGGATCCTAAAACTGGAGGGACTCCTTTACACGTAGCCGCAGCGAAGGGTTATATTGATGTAAGTTATTCTATGTTTAAATAATTTTGAAAAAAGAAGAAGGTTATGTATTCGATTGTATGTATTTCTCCACCTTCGTATCATAGAACTCGGCGATGATATAATGTCAAAAATAATTAAGGAACAATTAAGTTACGTTAGATTATTTTATGTGACGACGTATATTTATCATCAACAGGTTTTATTAGTTTATTTTGCTTTATCACAAATATTGTTCCCATTAGTTGATCATAGAAAAGTGTGAGTTGATTAATTATATGCATGTGGTAAAAGCTGGGGTATATTTTTGTTAAACAGGATAGGTGAAACTAAATTCAAGCTGTTATAATGACTTTAGACCTACAGTTTTGTTATTGGTTATCTGATGGAAAGTAAAAACACATCTACTCTGTAATCGTAATATTGTAGAAATCATAAACAAACCCGGCTATTTTAAAAGTACTTATAGCCTATGTCATTCCCACAATCGAGACGAATCCAATGACATCCCATATGTTGAAATCCGTCAAGCCGCCTATACGACTTGCCAGAGTGTGCCAACGACATATACATACATACATAAGCTATAAACCTTGCGTAGATAGGTAAAAATATTATTACGTCATACATTCACGAGATGTACTATAAATTCAAAATTCAATCGTTTATTCATGTAGGTAACAATGATACAGTTATGCACGTCAAACATTTTTTTTTAAATCTACCCCCATTTCGTAAAGGTGCTTTAATATGGAGGAGAAGAAAGGGAAAGAAACTCCCCCGCACATCTTTTTAAATAAATACAATATAATTAATTACAAAATATATCTTATAACATGAGCGGAATTGGAAGCAAAGCTGTTTTTTTTCTATTAAAGTTTGTTATTGTATGTAGGTGGCGAAGATACTCCTAGAAGACTGTGATGTAGAGCCAGACTGCGTAGACTTTGAAGGTTGGACTCCGCTGCACGCCGCTGCGTTGTGGGGACAGAAGGAAGCCGCAGCATTATTGCTAAAGAATGGCGCTGATCCTAATCTCAAGAATTGTTTAGTGAGTATTCATATCTTCCGTGAGCATGCCATAGGTCTTTTTAGTAAGGTAGTTGTTTTCTTTTTTTTTCTTGGTTAGATGAGTGTTATGGTAGTTGATAATGGACGCCATAAACTGTGGGTTCTTAGTAATGTATTTATGCAAATAAAACATGTTAAAAATTTTCACGGTTGATTTAAGGCGCCAGAGTATAGAAACAGATTTCAATAACTCTAGTAATCATATCATATTATAAAGCATTGATTTATGTGTATTAATTCTATGTTAGAGTATATTTACATGTCATTTTTATTTACAGGGCCAAACTTGTATGGATCTTGTGGATCCGTCGATATCCAGTTGGTTGGCAGAGGCATCATTAAAGGCACCGCGACGCGTTAACAACAATAACAATAATAACAACAAAGCCAAACGAGCGCCTTTACGTAATGACGTGAAACGTATAGAACTACAGATTACTGGACAGACAGAAAATGTTGTCAATGGTGAGTACTTTTATAGTTATAAAGACCAGTTTAGTTTCATTGTGTTGTATATGTACAAATGTCTTTATTAACAATGTCATTGGTTCTCAAAAGCCATTGTAACTTACAAAGGCGCAGATTACACTAGCAACGAAATTGATTATGAATTGAATATTATTGGCTTATATCCAAAATTTTATTTTTATCAAATTATTTACAAGAATGGATATGAAATTAAAGAACGATCTTTTGGGAAGATATAAATTAAAAAGTAAAAAAATTCTTCTCTTATTTAGAATTATTGCATTGTCATTTCATAGTCGGTCAAAATCATGGTCAAGTTTCTTTTTCCTATGGAGATATCTAGATACACACTTAGCTACATATATGTATACATGTTTCAACGTGTCGCTCCATATCATATCATTGTTCATTTGCGCGGCCACACAGACAAACCGCCGCCAGCTACTGAGTTTATAACGGAGGGCAAACCACCCAAGGGCAGAGCACCCTCCCCCGAGAGTACGGAGACCGCAGAAAACAATACCACCAACGACGAAGCACCCTCATGGCGCAGGTCTACCTCATTCAGAAATAGACAGCCGGAACCGCCTAGTGAGTATTCATAATGTAACTAGAAATGCAGTGATAGCCTAGTAGTTTGAACGTTGGTCTCCTGAACCGGAGTTCCTGGGTTAATTCCTGGCACGTGCCTATAATTTCTAAGTTATGTGTATATTAGACACTAATTACCACTTGCTGCGGTGAAGAAAACATCATGAGGAAACATGCACAAATGACAGTTCTCTATAAAGTTCTCAAGTGAGGCAGTTATTGGTTGTGATGATGATGATGAATTAGAACACCAGGCAGATGTTGTTATCTAATATAATTATTTTGTTTTGTCTCTTAAAGATCTTGGTTGATCGCTTTGTTATTTTACGTAAGGGGGCGTTTTTAATTTCAGACTGTTATATTTTCCCAGTGTAAGTATGTCTTTTGGCACCGTCTACAGCTTAAAAGTCTCGGCGTATTGTAACATATAGGGTGCTATAGATTTGTCTCGAATGTAAGAATGATATAGGCATAGATTATTGAAAATACTGTCCCAATATTCAGCAATTGTTATGTTTCTAAAATGTCATCACCAAATAGGGTCGTGAAGTATTGATAATTAGTTTTGTTTGTTTCTGACGTATTTGTTTGGTACGGAAGTCATTATAATACTACTTATAAGCGATGGTAGTTACCCACGTTTTATATGACACGAATTTTCGTAAATGATTATTAATTTTAAAGTTTATCGCATTACAGGTGAAAACAAACCGGCGAATAATAATGTTGACAACGACACAATACTCAGAAGGACACACAGCTTTGAGAATGACAAAACGTGAGTATTAATACAACTTTTACTTTGTAAATCTTTTCCGAATTTACTAAGTAATGCACTATACGTTATTATGATTTTATTTGGCGCATGTAAATTTTACAGTATTAACTAAATTGTAAACTTTCTATAATCATTCAGAGCTGTTGTGTTTGGTTCTGGTATAATCACCAAAGATTTGTCTTGTTAATTGTTATATTTTTTACACCAAAGATATATATCTAATATGCATAATTCTTCGGTGGTCTAAAATTTAGAAATATCTTTGGCATCATTCAGAGCTGAACACAATAACATTAATATCTCGAAATTAATGCTACACTATCAAAACATGCCATTGAAGTTGAACAAGACTTAACAACTAGTAACAAGGTGCTAACTTCGTTACCATAAAAATGATATGGAAATAGAACTATAAACAGATATAATGTTGATTTCAGAAATAGAAAGCAAGACAACCTTGTGAGCTTTTTAGTAAACCGATTTGATAAAATTCGACGAACTCCAAACGAGATGAGTGTGAATCAGTTAGTTAAAATTTTGTTATATTTGTGATACGTTGTAGCGACAATAGATACACAATGGTTGTAACTTGTATCGTCTCACACGCGGTGTAGGGCGTGTTGTTATCTGTGAACTGTGTAATGGGATGGGACAAGATGATGAATGATAATATAAAGGCATTGCGGTCATACCGAGTAGTTAGACGAATAATGTAATTACGTATGTGTACTGCACGCACCCAGTTAATTTGCCGCTTAGCTGTCATTTTTATTTGTAGCGATTCATATTCGATCATTCGATTTTTTATTAGCGAACGTCATTCGCATCGACATATCATCGTCTTGTCGCAGTCGGTGCCTGTGGAGTGGTGGTGCGATCTCGTATAAACCGTCCTCGTCATTGTGATCATTGTACATAAGTTATGTAGCATGCTTGTGTGTCTGTGTGAACAGTTTCTATCAGCGATATCGCGACGTGACAGCGCGTATAAAGGCGTCCTCGTGCCCTTCAATACCGCCGTTGCCGCACACTACGCTGGCGGCCATCGAGAACAGGAAAAAGAATCAGGAGGCTACTAACAATACGACAGAGAGTACTAACGAAGATGTTAAGACCAGGTGCTGCATTCGAATCAAACTACTCGACTACCTTCGGTTTCGGCTCGCTAATCGCTCTATGCATTGTCATTGCACGCTTTGTGTCGCTCTCTTTTCGGGTCTCCTTATACCAGTCGAAACGGTTCATATTGATTCAACTCTATGCTCATAGGATTAAGTATCAAAATGCTGTGGCTCACCCAGGTTATACCCTGATGTGGCGTTGTAGTATGAAGCGCTGCTGATAAACGAGCGAATCAATTTCTGGCTTCATTGGTATAGGGAGTCCTGACTCGTACTGAACTGTCTGTTTCATAGTATTGTCAGTTATAATCCTTCTATAAGGACACTAAACTTGTAATAAATGTAAATGAGTGTTCTATTCAATAAACTATTATAAAAACAATATATATATTGGTGAGTTATGATTTTGCTGTTATGAAGTAATAATAAAAATTAACTCTTTTTTGAAGAACATTTATTACATTTAACGTTTGAAAACAATATAAAGGTTTAAGTAACTGTTATATAATATGAGCTGACAGCCAGTATTGTTTATGTATTCATTAGTTTATACATGTTTCATGTTTTCATGTTTCACTATCATTGCTGGCCGAAACCGAAGGGAGCGTATTAAAATTTAATGTACACACACACCTAATTTGTTTAATGCGACCGCTACGAATGCTTTAACTTTACGTGTATAAGTTTTCGAATAACACTTGTTCTGTTCTTTACTTGGAAAATAGTTGCTATGGTAACTACTGAGCCTAATAATATTCGATTACAGGATAATTGTTTAATCATTCACAAAATATTTTTGTAGGTACAAAGACTGTTTTCTAAATCAGGAGTTCGTTTTGCTGAATATTAACCTAATGCTATTAATGCCGGCTAAATTTTAAGTAGAAATAGTAAACTACGGAACCCTACCTGATATAATCTAAGCCTTACCTCGTTTGATACAGTTTTAGAGGAAAATGGAAAAATTTGATTTTAATTCAACATTCTGTAATCGAATATGTATAGTATCATGTGGATTTCAATTGACTGTTATATCGAAAACTACGTGTTAGAGACTGATATTGTTCTTTCTGCCTTTAATTTAGTTCAATTAATTGCTTTAAATTCTATGTATGTATTTGAAAAAAAAATAACAGTTGTTGAACACCATTTGATACAGAAAAGCAACAAACTTTCATTACAGCGTTCCATTGCTTATAAAATAACTAGACGCACAATACGGTACAAAATTTTAAAACTTTCTGTAGCTGATTGTTTACCTAGTTATTTTATTAGTGGTGGAAGATTAAAGCTTATTTACACAGATTGTAGTTCAGATGACTTCTATGTTACACAAAAGGATCTGCCAAACTTTAACTTAAAGAATTTCAATCGAACGCCTATTGTATAAGTCTGTCTTCGTGTGTATATGTTTCACTTATATACAACAAAATATACTATAGTTGTCGACGTGTTATTTATTTATTGTTTTGTGTATAGAATAAACCCAACGGAAAGACGAGAGAGAGAAGCAAATACTTGGACTGCCCCAATTTCTACGAGTGGAGTTACTACTGCCACTAACACTACTACACAAACTACGGTCAGAAGGTATGTATTAAATTTAAAGTTGTGTTACTTCTAGTAAGTCTAAACAATTCCAATACACAATTTCGATGATAGCCATTACTATTTGAATATTATAACTAGTTATTAGATGGTTTTTGCGAAGGGTAGTCTCTTAGGTAACTTGAAAGATATTAAACTATTCAGAATATTCCTTAATCAATGTTAACTGTTATTGCAACTAGAATTTAAAATTTAAATATGTTCCTGTCTGACAAAATATATAGTAAGTGTATAAGTATATTGTATTCTGTTAGAAAATAAGTGTACAAGGTACTCGATATACAAAATAGTGTGTATAACGTATAATATGATATCCTAAACGACTTATATGTGTTAGCTCTGCGGAGAACACAGAGCCCATCACAGTCAGTACCGCTCCGAGTACCCCCACGACTACCACTCAGTCGGCAGGAAGCAAATTCAAGAATTTCTTCAAGTATGACACTCGTAAAGATTTCATTATACATTTACTTGAACACGGGTCATTAACCCTTCTCCAAATTCTCCAAATTAATTAACCCTTCTGTTGAAACTAATTTTAATAATGCTCTTCGAATTATATTTGTTCGAATCTCGTGTTCAAGTAAGTCTATAAAAGCAAGTGTGTGTTTTAGTTGACACGTATTTTTTGCTTTGTAAATTATTTATTTTGTTAGTAGATTTTTTAACAGTGTGTGATTAAAATCAATAATTAACATAATGACTCAGTCAGACCGTGATACCACAATATAGAGGGACTAACAGTAGTAAAACTCCACTAGAGTGCACTCAAACAATGCACACATAGACGCTGCGCAAACACGAATTTCAGCTCGTTTTTGGAAGTATATTTGTACGTTAAACTAGGGATGTCGCGCGCTGATAGTATGAGAATTATGATGTTATTTACTGGAAAAAGTCCGGAGTTGAAAACCCTAGCGTACAGATGTGTGCGTGCTGTCAAAATTGAAGTAAATATACCTGAATTTTTCTATTGTTAGTCTTTATATATTGAGGTGATACCCTAATAGTTGATTCCTCAAGTATTGTTCTGCAACAAGTCTTGATTATGTTCGTTGTGTGTACAATAAAGAGCAATACCTAATATTATAGCAACATTTGTTAGTGCTTCGTTTGTTTTAATGCACTTTTTTGCACAACTGTTTTACAATGTCCTAATTATTTATGTTAAGCTAAGTACTTTGACTTGTGTATAGAAACGCTTGTTTAATCGTTTACAGAAATTAAAAGTATGTGCATGATTTTTTTCCGAAAGCATGGCTATCATTTAAGACTATACTAATTACTTAGAATACTTAGAAAAATAATAAATTCATTGTTTTCTCACATGAATTTGAGAGGAAAGCAAGCCGATTCTATGAGGTTATGAGTCCAGGAAAAATTTCAAGTGTAATATCAATTTTATTCGTTTTTATAGAGGTCCTTGTATACCAGAATATATTAACCGACACTAATGAATTAAGCACTCTTAAAGAGGTGTTGGATAATTATTTGGTTGAACATACAAACATACAGTTTTGTTATGTCCTATTTAGTTAATAAATTCAAGTTATTCAGTTTATAAAACACTATTAACAGATAAATAAAACGTTTTGTGATGTAGGTATTACTCCATTTATTAAAGATTGTGACTACATGATGTTGCTCATTTATTGTTGTCTCTCTTATATACTTAAATAAAATCAGAGTTCGAAAGAGATGCATATAGAAGAAACTGTCATTTATGTCACAATGTTTATATGATGGGGTAATACGTGCTTGAATGTTTTTTGTTTGCTGTACTTTTTAGTTATTTTATTTTCACAAGCCTTTGTCACTTAAAAGTTTTAAACCGACCGATACATTTATATTTTCAACAAGAGTAAAATCGTTTGTTTTTTTCGGTAATGTGAAAAATACTATAAAACGAACAACTTCCTGTTTTGAAGTTAAATGAAATTCGTTCGGTTTAACATTAACATTAAAATTAAAATTACAGCGGGTTCCTTTAAACCTATTTTCCATTACTGCCGAAAATGATATTTATTTTATTGTATTAAATAGTCTTAAATATTCACTTTTATAAATGTTACATTGTTGGAGCTGTAAAAATTGTAGCTCAACCTTAGAACATACAGTAACATTAAGGTGGGATGGTTGTCATGCATCAAGTTATTTTTTGAAAAAAAAAAACAATTCCACATCACTTCATATCGGCAGTAATGGATAGTAGTTATAGAAACCAGCTCTGAAGTATCACGAATGATACATTATACCGTCGTTTATATGAATCGATTGTCGCAGGTCGTTCGTGCCGCCAGTTCGTGACGAAGAGAGTGAGACTCAGAGGAAAGCGCACGCGAAACGTGTTCGTGAAACACGACGATCGACTCAGGGCGTGACGTTAGATGAGATCAAGTCAGCAGAACAACTGGTTAAGAAGAAAGCTGGCAATGGAACAACGGAAAGTCCAACACCTGCAGTCGTCAAGAAGACGGATGAAACGACTCCGGCTGCAACAGACAATAGTTCGGTATGTGTTATTGTTCAGCTCAAACGAGTTCATAAGAATTTACGTCCTATTATGTATAAAACATTGTCTATTGTCTATGGTTTCGGTATACGAAATTAGGATTTTACTTACTACACTTATAATAAAAGCGCTATAATATTCACAAATAAGGAAATAAAATAATGTGATAAATAAAATAAATTAACCAAATACTCGTTTACGTGCGGAGACAATAAGTCTTTCATTGATAAAGGGAGAGATTTTCTTATGTAGTTGGTATGATATAACAAAGTTTTAATAGAATTACTTTACAATTCAAATAATAATGAGGAAGAAAGGGGTTATGGTAGAATTTTCTTAACTCAGTTACTCATACAAAACCGGTAATTTTGTTAAAAATATGCTTCGTCATATTCTGAGACAACACATTGGCTGAAACATACAATCATGTTAAATAATTAATGGAATGAATGAGTTTCAGTTTTTATGACCAAAGGTGTTGCTAGTGTTAATCTTGATCAGATTTATATTTTTTATATTAAAGCAGTTTTAAAGTAGAGATTGCGGTGAAAAATAGTTAATAACTTGCAGCACATGTGAAGAATTTAGCATAAGCTTCATATAAATTGCATTATATTGCCTACAGGTATCTAACAATAAATATAGATGAGGAAAGATAGGTATCTAACATGAAATTGGAAGCTAATATGTAGCTATTTGTAATGTTAAAGCTTGCAAAGCATTTTTATGTGACTACTCCATTTGTATTAAGCTCACACAAATGTCGAAGGCTATTCATTGATTCGTAGAACGATTCAAGTGTATTGTCTTTCGGGCTAATGTGTCTAACGGTGTGATATTAGGGTTTAGGACAGAAATTAATTAACTTTAACTATTGTAGTGTAATTGCGTTCACTTGCGATTATACGTGCAATTTTGATTAACCTAACACTCGCAGGAATTTTATACGTGAATTAATAACACTACGAAAAAATATCTTGGGGTGAATCAGTCAAGTTTCATCGAAGGTATGCAGAGCCTGTGTAATAATATTAAAGGCATACTCATATAAAAAGGTTGACATGTAGAAATCAGTATGATTTTTATGAAAACATAGAAGTTTAGAATTATAGCGTGAGCTCTGTAGATTTGTTTCTCTATGGTGTCTGAGACCGTAGCTTTAAAGTTATAAGTAAAAAAACATTAGGTTATCAACAGTAATAACGATAAAATCAACGATGACAAGCTGCTATGTTCACATTGGTTAAATATTAAAAATAAATATTTTTTAAATATATCTATGATTTTCATATACAATCAATGAGGTACAGTGTTTTAATATAGTAAAATTGGAATAACAAATCATACTTCAAGTTCTAATCATCATTGCATCAATGTTATCATTTTCATAATTGTTACTAATTTTAATTTCATTTTATTTTATTTTTTTATTTTAATTTTATAAAGCAAAAGGGGATGAGCCTTATGCTAGCCAAAAATAGATGGTAAGTGGTCACGTCGCCCTTTCGGACAGACGCGTAGTCAAATGTGCTTTCATGCGGCAATACTTTATACAAACGCCAGGGTTATTTCGTTAGCGTGATTCAGTAACACGAACAGCGCCATCTGTTGAACTATAGGTACAACAGTGTAGCTTACAATGTTAAGTTTTATACTCCAAGCTCTGCGTGTACGAGGTACTCTATGGTGTACGAGGCCGTGACGTTGTATAGGGTCGCAGTACAGTCGCGTGCAGCGGTGATGTGGCGG
>LGAG01000201.1:173912-209726 GCA_001278395.1 Lerema accius
CTGCGACCGCGACTATCGCTGCGACCAGCGAGCGACGCCCGTCGTGGCGACTACGACTCGACCCCGCGAACAAGGTCTATATTGTCCGAGGATCGACACGCAAATGGCTATCTATGATATTAATACAACCTGAGTTTTCTAATCACTTTCGCGTTTTAGAATTTTTGAAATTTACTTTTACTGTTTTTTTTTTGGAGCTTTTTAATGATCATTCACTGGTAATCTTGCCAGTTGCTTAGCTGATATCATTGAATTTAAGATTTCAGTAGCAAAATGTTTTAAATTTCTTCTATCAAATTTTAAATATGGGTTAAATCTGCAAGACGAAAAAAATGTATGAAACTAATTTTAGATATTTGTTTTTGAATAGGTATTTCATTTTAGTCCTTCCATTTTTTGACGATATTTTCAAAATTGATTTCGTATTAAAATCATAATGATAGTCATTAGTGGTCTTTACACGGACCTCGTATTCTCGGCAGTTCGGCATGGTGTGGCTGACAATGGGATTTTTAAAATTGATGTTTAGAAAATGCTGCACCCACTCGATGTTGTTGCTCAAATGTTGTTACGTTTCGACATTCGTTTCAAATTACGGGATTTCATTTTTTTTTATTTAAATTGCAATGATAATGATCTTATCTGCATATATGCAGCATATTTTATATGTATTAATTTTTTTTGTTCAAAATTGATTGTGTTGATACGTAACAAAGAATTAAAATATATTGCACTACACGAAATGTTTATGAATTATATTCTTTATTGCAATCCAGTTGTTGTTGTAAAGTGTTAGCATACGGCATGTAAAGTGAAATGTCTTATTTAGAACTGATGATTTCACAACACGAATACGATAAATCGTGTATAGGTGTAACAATAATAACGATTAAAACTGATTCAGCGTTTCATTCGATATAATCACTAAACACGTCTATGTTTGTATTAAATCCGTGGCACTGTGCTTTTATAAAATGTAATTTTTAAATAAAACGCTGTAAGAAATAGATCGGTGTCAGTTAAGAATTAAAGATATTACAAAAGATTTTAGTCCCGCGGCTTGATTAAATGTAAACGATATTAAACGATCCTTAATAATTAACGTTACCTCACGTTGAAAGCCATATTAATATATCAGATGCATGTATTTGTTTAATCACTGGTGTCAGTGTTCAATTTTGTATTTTCATGTGTAAAGCATGGTGTTTGCTTTAAATGTTGTGCAATGTGTATGTCGTGTTCAAGTTCCTAGTAGCAGTCCTTTGCAAACTGTTGCACTCAACTTATATTAATGTTTAAATACACATGTGCATACACTGAGTTAATTAGCTAATGATGACAATTCATTAGAGCTGTTAGGTTGATATTTACATTTAGATATGGAAGTTGAAAAAATGTATCTAAACAAATGATCATTTAATTTCATTTCCAAAATATTTAATCCACATTAGTTATGGTAGTTTAATTTTAGGACCTACAGTAATTTACATTTTCATAACAGTTGTATTGTGTTCATACTAAAAATGTTTTGAAATAGATTCATAAAATAGATTTCATGAAGAAATGTAGTAACTGTTTGGATTTGTATCAACATTTTAGTTTGCATTATTTCCATAAAATTTTTCACGTCATAAATAAAATTAAAAATAAACCGTACTTTTTTATAGCCTAAAAGGTTGACTTAAAGAGCAGACGGTAGAAAATAATGTTGGCAACGCATATTTAGGTGAAAGATCTATGGGATCGAATCTATATATTATCACAAATAGAACACCTATTAGAAAACAAAACAATCTTTTTATTATTTCCTAATTGTAAAATTTTATATTGTCTATTAATTAAGTATATTTATCTCTTATTTTTATAGCTTACCTTACTTAGGACACATGAAAACTATATGGTAAATAAATTATACTATTGTTTTTATCAATTTTATGACAATACAGTAAAGTTATATTGAATTGCCTACAGTTATTTTTCTATGTGCTTGATTTTGATCTCTCATTAACGACTAAAATGCACGTGTCTTAATTTTTATTTGCGTAATACATGTCTGCCGATAGAGATTTTAAATATTATGTTTAAAAAATTATATAAAAATAAGATAAGGTATATGAAGTGAAATTCCTTTGTTTAGTTTCTTTCTACTTTAATAATAAACGCATTGCCTCGTAGGTAGTAATAAATACCTAATACCACTGAGTCATCTAGTAGAATGAACAACTTTTACTTACTAATAATTACTAATAGACTAATTTACGGTTGGAATTCGAGCATTTTTTGATTATAATATTCCATGTTTTGATTATAATACTCTGCATATTTTCGATTTGATTTCCCTGAAGGCATGGTGCTCATGTAAAATAATTGTACTCAGTGTCATTGATTTATAATAGAGAGCCCTAGTTTGTAGTAAAATTACCATGCTCCTATTTTTTTAACGAACACTAACATTCGCAATTTTAATCATAGTTTTTCCTTTCCTATAATGTTTTTCACCTGTCCAAGTAATGGTAATTATATAAACTAAACACAAGTTGTTTCACTTCAGTAATTTTGAGAATCAAAACGAAAGGCTACATCTACTTTATAAATTATGCAATTTACGTAACGTTGTTGTTTTGAACTTCGCAAATTATATGAGATTCTCTTTCGGCTTACATGAGGTTATACGAATTCCAGTAGGAATACTACGCTAACTTGAAAATCTTTATTTTTACACTTCGAAAATAATTTCTTACATTACTTTGTCGTATGACTTTCGTATTAATATCAATTCGTTTTATTAAAAACGCAAAAAATCTAATTCTCAAGTTAGCCTAGTGTATGACTGGTAGCGTATCCTACTCCATTAGTTAAAGAATGGGGTTACAATAATACAATACGTAACCTAATTTTATCTTACGTCTCTCTCAAACACCCAACGTAAACCAGTGTTCGAAAGAGACGCATATAGAAGTCAACGACTCTTCGATCGTCGATTTTGTTCTTTAACTAATGTAATACGTTACATGTTGGGTATATTCTATTTAATGATGAGTCTGTTACGGTACAGTTTGAGCTGGAGGACGCCGGGCGGTCGTCCCCGCGAGCGGCCGCCGAGGCGACGGTCACAGTGCCGTTACGTCGCACACCGGCCGGCTCCACCGCCAATACTACCACCAACACTAACAATAGTACCAACAACGCCACTCCCACCACACCCACCAAGGAAGATGTACGCTCCGGTAAGTAAGGAAAGATTTACGTTAAGCTACCTTCTACCATTAAATATACGGAACTTATATATAAAATACGTACAGCTAGTTTATTAGTTAGTATATACATGTAGGTTTGTAGGTGTATCGGAAGTATAGTATCTTATGTCCATTTTTCTTATCATTTTTCATTGTTGTTGTAAAAATTAAAAACTTGAGTATACCAGTAATTCCATTTTTAAAGCTTGAAATGCGCGTTTGCGTACGTTCAAAAACGTCGCGTGCAAAGTTCCATATTCACATTGAAGTGCGGTTTCAGACTAGCGTATTTTTCTGCGAGTACGCGTGCTGCGTGCGACCGTACGTTTCAGCATACGCGCTTCAAAAAACTGGACGTGCGTAAACTGTCATATTTCAGGGTGTTTGCTCGAACCGGTAATGGGTTATGTCTTAGAAGCGCGTCAACGCTCGTACAAGTTTCGCGTGTGTCAAAAGGTGCGCCTATACGTGCCTGCATGCGCTTCCAAAGACGAGCTTACACGTACTACTACTTATAAAAACCGCTACTCTGAAACCGCCCTTAATGCGTTAACTAAAAAAAAATGCTATATATTTAGGAACTACCTTAACTAATATAATGATTTCAATAACCGTGTAGGTGAAGAGGAGAAAGAAAGAGAGAGCAGTTCAGAGAGCAAGTCGTCGAGTAATGCGTCGCCGGCGAGCACGCAGGCCGCGCTCAACGTCATACAACGTCGACGACGACCCAAGCGACGCTCCACCGGCGTCGGACAACTCGATATGGATGTGAGACATTCTTTTATAGAAACACTTTAAAAATTGACACAACGACCCGTGAGTTTAGTTGGTAATAGCCCTGCCTGTGTAACAAGAGATAAGAGAGAGGTCCTGGAGGTCCTGGGTTCGATTCCCGGTCGGAGAGACGCAGAAATATCTCTTAGTTTAGCTGGCAATAGTTGGTAATGGTCAAGGAATCGCCGTTTACTACTGACTGCATGTGGCTATTAGCGATATCGTAATACATTTTGATATTAGCCTAGTTTACTTTAACAAATTGACACCACGTTTCTAAACTATCATAAGCAAGCGTCTCGTACTCTGGATGGATTAATTAATAAATTAATTGCTGTATGATTAGTGAAACTTGTTTAGAACAATTTAGTTTTAATAACTCTAAAGTTCATAAGTGATAAAGATCACTCGAGTTAGAAATAGAAATTAGGAATTTAAACAATGTAAGCATAGAACAAGAATCTCTCTCGCATTTTCATATAAGTGCCTGCTGTTACTCATACAACAAATTTGGTTACGGTATAATTTTATTGGTTGTGAACTACGTATAAGGATGTGGTTGTATTTAAATAATGAAATGTGTTTTGTTTTAGGACATCGCTAACGACCGCGGCGGAGGCGGTGAGGGAGACGTTGAAACAGAAACTGTTCAGGTTAGTTTAGAATTAGGTAATAATTACTTACAAAAACAAAAGTGGGTATGGTAAGTGGGCGGGGCACACTGACTACTGTACGTAGCAACGTATACTTGATCGCTGTACGATGTAATTAAATTGAAATACATTAATATCTCGTCTTTATAAATTTAAGCCGTCGAATAATAAAGAAAAATAAGGCTTGCTAACATGTTTAAGCGTACGCATGATGTCTAGTTGTCTATAGCGTCTATTATAAAAAACGATCAGTAATTTTTTTTGACTTTTTATTAATTGTTTTTTAATCAAAGAAAGTGCGTCTAACATTATACTGTTCATCGCTGCTTATCTATATTAGGGATTGCAGTCAAGCACTGACTTATATCGAATAAAAAAAAAAGAAATATTATTTATATTATTTTTTATTTGATTTTATTACTACTGCTACTATTTCCACTTCTCTTTGTCTTTTATGGAAGAAGAAAATATATATAGAGGATTATTATACACCGCATACAAATAATATTTGTATGATTTGTGGACTTATTACACTACATCCGTTCCTCTAGCAAAATCACACGTGCAATCTTACACCCACCGAGTACGCCACAAATACATATTTTGCATGCTTAGTCAATATTTTGTTTAAAATAAACTCAAATTGTATCCTCGTACCTGCAACGTAATAAAATGTTGGCACGTTTGGAAATTATATCGCTCTGTATTATGATACAGGTAGTCAAACTAATGAGTGGTTTAAATAATGCTCGTGGCTATGTTACTAATTACTAGTGTTCTATATTTGTTTTTCCCTCATCACCATTCAATATTCTTAAGTGTATATTTCACAATTATATGTGAAACGAAGACAAAAAGTAATAGACTTTTATAGCCTACATTTATATCTATGAAACATTTTACGAATATCTTAGTTTTCTATACGAGGTCACGTATTAGTTCCATTCATATCAAGCTTTTCGATTTTATTATCACCACTCAAACTCAGTTAAGACGAGATCTAAACAGGCGCGTGTCTTTCTGTTTTGATCTTGCCACTTGAAATGAAATGAATAATTGATTCGTATCTCGTTCGTTAGCCAAGTGTACATTTCGAAATGAAAAAAAGTGTTATTAAAATAAACCTCGTCCGCAAACCCAACGACTTCGTTTATCCATCATTTCCGATGTGTTACACGTTCACATATAAATAGATCGGAACAATAATGTTCTGAGAAAGAGAATGGAGAGCATCAGGTCAAACACCTTGTTCTCTTAAGACAGACAACAGACAGATATTAATGACACCCACTTGGCTTATTTCGATTTGTTTTGCTATTCTTACACGTGAGAAGCAAAGATTTTCCCGTTTTGTTGTGATTTGCAAATAACCTATTAGTGGTCATTTTGTTAAGTTTCATTCAAATTCGGAGTGTTTTTGTTAAATCGTTTTAACATCGACTGTTTGAATATCTTGAGAAAGTTTCTCTATTATTTTTGGATTTAAAGTCGTCCTTCTATATTTGTCTCGTTGTTTTAACATAAATATTTGCTTTATTTGGATCTCTTAATTTTAAATTTTCATCTTCGTATTGTTTGTGAATATTTTTTAAAGGATTTATTCTGTTTATTGAGGTGATTCATGTCATCAAGATAAATTTAATCGTATTCTGTGTAAATCGCCTTGTCAAGCTATTTTATATAACGCTGGTTATATTTTTAAGTGTAATACAAATAAATATATCGGTTATACATTATTATAGACATACAACAAAAAGTTGTGTACCGCAATCAAAGTAAATTTTTTCACAGGTGACGTTGTAACAATAGCACTTTGTTACGTCGCTTTCCACTTGTAGTCTCATCTTTTCTCATCGACCGTGTTTTGTTGAATAGTATACTTGTATGCTGGTATATTCGATACTCACTTAATATTATTTGGATGAATGTTTTATATAATTTAAAGCTATCAAATGACCACCCACAGATTGGATTTGGACTACTGATTTAACTGTCAATGGTACGGCAATAACTATACATTATAGTTTATTACAAACTTGCTTTGTGTAAGAAAACAAAAAAAAAGCTTATATTTTTTATTGAATGTCAAGACCTTCGAGCTTTTAGTCCAAGCTATTCGTGGCCTAGTGAAGTAAGTCTATCGACGTATATATCGTAAGAGCGTGTATATTAATATTGTGTCGATATTGTACGCCATATTGACGTAAGCAAAACAGTGAAGTAATGAGCAATAGACGTGTATTTTCGTCTACCGCGGTCGTTATGACAGCACTCATAATGTGGGATATTGACAATAAAACGTTGAAATATAGCTCACCATTTTATTGGACGTTTCCGTATTCTTGCAACATTTTATAAAAATCTAAGTTTGTTTTTTAATGTAAAGTAGTAATTACAGGGTTATTGCATCATATATTGCAGTAATATTCATGATAAAGTTATTTGTTCGTCAGTATTTATTACCGTTAAGTTTCAAAATTATGAGTTTTGTAATAGATAGTTGTAATAAACAACCATATTTTGTTAAATACGCCAGTTTTTGTAATAGTAAGATGTAGGTTTGTTTTCCATCCTTTAATATATTATAGACTACCGGAAGAAATAAATTTTGAAAAACTAATTTTGCAGCATATTTTAAGAAATCTGTGCAGAAACGAGTACAGAAATAGCGATAACTCTTCAGATTCATAATATTTTTTTAACATTTAAAATAATACAGTCTTTAAAACTTTAATGAAATTGATTACATTTGTATCTATTAGAATAAAATATTAATCTCATTTAATTCTTTACTTATAACAATAATTAAGAAGTATTAAAGATAAATTGTATTACAACCTTAGCTTTTCACTGTTAATTTTTTAACGTGTTGTAATATAATTATCATTTGAATGTAATTAATTAATGGATGACTGACAAGATTAATTGCAATTAATTTATGTACACACTCGCAGCAGATTTTTGCTCGCTTATAGCATTGTGTAGTATAAAGCATGACTAATTGGCTTGAATCCAGATGTTACTCAGTAGTTTAACAGACTCATAAATTAGAGCGACCGTAGACGTATTATTTTACACAATTCGTCAATTTAAATTTTATTTTGATTATACACGTAAGATTCGACGTCAATAGTTAATGACGGAATCTAGGTATAAGTTATTGATATTAAAAAGTCATTTTAGAACAGAAGCTCTGTTTGATATTTTACATTCAAGCAATATTTTTCTTTCGTATGAGGTTATATCAATACAAATTTTAATGAAGCCTTTAGAAAAGATTTGATAAATTTTTTTTAATGTAATTTCTTGTACTTCCTTGAAAAGATAAAACTGATAACAGTTACAATGTCTTCAAGTGGTTTCAAAGTTTCTTTGGTGACGACGCTTTAATGAACACTGGTCTATCGGTGCGCAGTTATGAAGTAGGCTCGTACTCGAAGTTTAGAATTATCGTTGCTATTAAGCCAGTAGGTAAACAATCAAGTGTTTAGTATATCACTTTGTTACATTCTTACATATTATTATAACCAAAATAAAGCTTTATTCAACGCAACAAACATTACTGGGTGAAATTTGTACTGGGTTTCGAAAAAAGTCTACAATGTTGGGAAACTCGTCACTCTAAAGGCACGCAAATGTATAGGTAACACGAATGCTTACTGAATGTATAACTTCTGCTTGGGGATTTCTAGGAATATTGGTGCACGGTTATAATTATGTAGTGTTATATTGTACATTCAATTGTATGTATTATAATAGTTAACCAGCCACATACAGTATACCCAACTGTTGTTAATAATAGCATTTTTTTTAATATCTTTAACAATGTCTATCTTTGACAACCCATAACGCAAGATATTAGTATTATTCTAATACAGACTGCTGCCAATGCTCGCAGAAAACAAAAGAGCATCGTAAATAATATTTTTAAGAAAACAATTACATAAAAGTTATTGTGGCACATATTTTAGAAAACGACATTGTTTAGACAAGGATTTTGTCCAGTGACTTATGAAGTCATTCAATGAGTCATGGTTCCGTTCTGCATTCTGCAAGAAACTATTCATATGGAAATTTTCCTTGAATGAATCACAAGTTTTGTGGTTGATGAAAGTAAATAAACATTTAGTGCTGATTAATTCGTATGATTATTATCTGACAAAAATAATTACATATTTCTTTAATAAATATGTAAGACAAAATGCATTGTTTGTCTTTTACAATGGTAAAATCAGGACGTCTATTGTTAAAAATGTTAAGTATTCCACAAGAAGTAAAAAAATATAAATTACGTACAGATATTTATTTACCATTATAAAATTCAATCGTAAATAAGCCATAAACGAATATAATTATTATTTTTATCAGGGTAAGTATTATAAGCTATAAAATGCAAAGTTTCGTTTCAATTATACAATATTACTTTAAATGTTTTGAAGGCTAAAATTAAAATATATCAGAGGTCTGTTAACATCACACTGATGGACTGCTAGTGAAATATAATGTGAGTTTAGAAACATTATTATTTTTAGCGTATCCATCGATGACGGGTTTATATTTTACTGTATTGCACACATGGCTGCATGACGTCATCCGCTAGATATCACAATGTAACTGCTGCTAACACTATCATTACATTATTATAGGTACACTAGTCATCTGCGGTTCCATGACGATGTTTCTTTGTTTCGAATAATTAAAAATGTACATTGTTTTATCGCGAGCTAAATAAAAAATAAAAAAATTCGCAGAGAAAATATTTTCAGTAGTCCTATTTAGAAGGGAGTAATAGGTTATCATATTTTTCTGTAACATAGTTTCATAACTATGTGGGTTTTCCTACGCATCGTTTAAAATACCAGTCATCTACTATAGAATGCTCCAAACAAACCAGAATGTGGGTCAGCGGTCGCCTGAACCAGAACTAGGTAAACTTGAAAATAGATTTTATATTTAGCATCGTAAACGTAAAGGGTTTTGTTTGGTTTTCTAACACAATTTGGATTTGAATTATCCTTTCGTACTTAATCGTATCGAATCACGGCTACGAATCATAGATTTATTCGGACCATCCTACATTTAGATGCATTATATCTTTCTTTGATAGTTACGAGCATCCATCACGGTTTTTAATCGTGTTGGGTGTAATATATGATGTTAGTCTGTCGGATGCGCGAACACTTATTTTTAGCGTATGCGTACCTGAACAAACGAGGCGGGCGGTACGCATAACGACATAGGACGGCCTTCAAAATCCATGCCAAAGTTGAACCTTCGGTGATAGACGAGGCGTCGCTGATAATAATAGTCTACGCTCTATTTCCGACGGCACCCTTGAAGCGTAGCTTTCAGGACTCATGTCTGCGCTGCGTCGATGATACGCTTTCGTTTTATTTACAGGTGATGATTTTCTCACGTGGTGCTGTGGATATAGCCATCTCATCATTAAATGCGTCACAAAGATATCTCTCTCACACGTTTCTATGGACAGATGTTCTGTGTGGGTGTCGACAATATTTTCACTGAGTTGAGATTTACTCGGAAGAGTTGAAAAACAGTCAGTGTGTTTTCATACGCCGCTGCGAACGGCGGTCGCTAACGTCTAATTTCGATTCTCTGCACGTCGGTGTGGGATGTGAGCGGAGAGATGAGTCGAAATCAGGATAGATACTCTTCGCGGCCGAGAAGCCTCACCTCGCATTATGGCTCTTCACCGAGCATGCTAGGTTCAATGTTTAGTGGACAATTCAATCCTTATTCGAATTCTTACAGTTCCAATACTTATAGAAACTATAATCCTTACACGGCCGGCCTCGGCCGACCGTCTAATCTAGGTATTTATGGTGGAACTAGTTCCGGTTACGGCGGGGTATATATCAGTGGTTCAACTCCAGTGTTAAAAAAGTTGGACAAAAAGTTATTAGCGAGCCAAAAGAACTTTAAACCCAAGTTGGTGCCGCCGTTGAAAGTGCCGGAGTCTCAGGTTGAAGTCCCGGTGGAAGCAGAGTTGGACGTTCCTCCCGTGAGGCCGCAAAGGAAATCGCGTTCAGCAAACAGAAGTCAAGGTCTCGACAAGGAACGATCGAGATCTCTTACATCCCTCGATTCATTAGCAGCACTCAATTCACGGTCGCTCAGCCTCAACTCACTAGCGTCGGATGGATATTGCGTATGTGTATCCGATCTTTCAATCTTTGGCGTATTTAACATTTATTCTAGTTTAAGATAAATACACCATAATGTGTACTTATGTGTATGTGTACCATATACTTAAGCCGGACTTACATTACGAAACATGTGTTAAGCAGGATCAAGCTAGTTTTGTAAAACTACTCGTAGTTTCAGTCATGTGAAACTTATTTCGTTTAAAATAAATAGTGTCGTAAAATCAACAGTACCGCCAAGATGATGACTCTGTCAACATCAAAGCTTTATGTAAACTGTCGCGACACTAGTTTCGCATCGCAATACACGGTGAAATTAATATAAAAAATATGCGCATTGCACGAAACTACTCCAGTGTCGCGAAAATAATGCATGCATGGTAAAATTACACGTTTACACGTGAAATTACTGATGACATTCATGTTATAAAAGTAATTTCAAGCCATTAGTTTCACAATGTAAATATAGTTTTACAGTTTGTTAAACTGTGAAAGTAATTTCGCGAAAATTATTACAATAATAACACAACAACAAGTGTAGGTTTTCTGCACGCTGCAATGTGGTAGCAGTTTGAAGTTCATTAATGCTAGTAATAAATTAAACTGATAGGTTGTTGGACACAATTATTATTCTACAGTTAAATGGTATGCGGTACAGTAATATAGATAGAGCGATGTCCATTTCTTAAATTAATTGAGCTCAAGGCTGATAACGGTTTAGAAGCATTTAACTATAACCAAAGTGGAGTAGTAATTAACAATATTGACAATAAAGGTTTTTAGTAATTGCCTGAGAAATCAAAATGAATTAACAATGATTGAAAAACTATCATCTGAACATTATTAAATTATTGTTTTTCGATTATTCTAATTTACTAGGTTTATAGAGATTTAATACGCGATATTTTTACATTTACTTGCCGACATATTTACCCAGTTGCAACGATCACTGGATTCCATAGTGTTAATTTAAAACCACCTTTCCTATTGTTTTTATCTTTTTGTCATGACGTCATGTACCACTAGTGGAATATATAGAGTAACTAGACGATGCCCGCGGCTCCGCCCGCGGAAAAGTCGATATACAAAATATTGATTTTATCCCAAGGGAACCTATAATCGGGATAAAATCTATCCTATGTCCTATTCCTGGATGCAAACTATCTGTGTGCCAAGTTTCAGCTTAATCCGTTTAACGATTAGAGCGTGAAGGAGGGACAAACATCCAAACATCCAAACATCTTTACAAACTTTCACATTTATAATATTAGTAGGACTACGGTAACTACTGGGCAGTTAAAGTCATCATATTTCTGTTACAATGAAAACAAGTCGGTGATTCATTGTAATCCTAATTAATGCCTTACAAAAGTTTCTTCGTATAAATTGATACAAAAATTGCAGCCGGTGCATATTTGTATGAAAATGTGATAGTGTCTCATTTCAATGATAATGATAGCAAGTCTCCCAGTCGCTTGATAATTATTTTGATCTATGTGTTTGTGTATAAGTATACTTTACGGTGGCATACAGATTATGCGCTTCTTTTCCGCTAGGGATTGTAAGGAAAGAACGCCGTCCTTTTTGCTGACATGACGTTAAAACGAAAAATCGTGCGTTGTATCAATGCGCTTGGTTCGGCCCTAAAATTAACGATAACCTGGATAATATTAGGCATTTATAGCTATAGCTACTAACGACATAATTTTTTTTCCAGTCCGGCAGCGAACGTACAGACGACGGTGAGGAGAAGGACTACAAGGCTCTATACGAAGCGTCGCAGCGCGAAGTGCGTCACCTACGCTCTCTGCTGACCACATCCGAGCAACAGTTGCGCGATGCGCGCGCAACTATCACTAGGCTCACGCAAGTGGTATGTTTCTACACTGTTTTATTTAGCATGCCTGTTTATGCCTGCATGCATGTTTTATTTAGTATGTGTTTTGAGTGGAACAAGTCTAGTAAGTGAAATTTAAGACGTTATTATAATTATAAGACAATGATAGTGAGTGTATTTGCAACGTTTACCTACTCTATACTGATGGGTGTTCGGCTACTTGCCCTATATAAAAGTCTTTGTGTGAAAGTAACCTAAGGCTGGCCATCAACGGACTGTGTCTAGCAATCTGCGTACATCTCAATATAAAATCTTCAATAGCGTATATATTAATCTTAAATACGTCTTTGTGTGTTGTCGGATCGCCATAAACTAGTTACATGAAGCAGTCAGTTCGTACAATGGCGCTCGGCGATTGTTTTAACTTGGTTGCTTGAATCTGTCCGTCCATGGCCATCATAGAGTTTGGCTGTGTGTTATAAAGCTGTGCTAATAATAATTTTATATGTAATACGTTTTTGTCAATCTGGACTAGCGTTGATATAAACAGGCTTTGAAACAGCACTGGAACAGCGCTGTGGAGTATGATCTACGTCTCCTTAGCTGTGAGAATAAGATCACCGTATTGGACCATTAATGGGTTAAGGATAAATTCATAAGCATAATTTGTTTGTGGGAAGGAATTTATCTTCTTGGAATAAATAAATAAACTATATTATAACTATTTTATATTTTATGTCTTTGAAATTACGATGCGATTGCGACGTCGATTGAGTAATCTGGAGTATTGTAGACAGACGTGTTCGTAAACTGTCTTTTTTACTGTCGCAAGTGACTGTCTATTGTTGTTGAAGAATCGTAGTATGTCTATAAATATCGGGCAAGCGAGAAATCGAATCAATCTTATTATTCGATGTACCATTTAATTAGAAATTATTATCTTGCGTTAGCGGATGAAGCTGGCTTGGATAAGACAGATATCTTATAAACCATTTAGGTTTATTCAAATTACAAAATTATATTTTTACGCGCCTATACGATTAAATAAATTGCATGTAACACTCACGACATTGATGGAATATACAACAAGTTAAGAAATTGAACATAACTGCACTAAATTTATTCAATTCACAGTTGTATGGGAGTTTCTGTGAATATTTCAATTAAAGGCAGTAAAATGGATAAAAAGTTAAATTATTGTCACGTAATAAAAAAAAAAATACAAAACTTATGCTGTTGCTGCAAAATTTTTTTTATAATTGAAACTAAAGTTTTAATTTAAAGCATTTTACCATTATTGTGCCAATTGGTTGACACATTTGGAACTACATAACTATGCGAAATAGGTTGTTGTTGTTACTAAATTATATGTGCAAATGCATTTAGGTACTGAAAGGGCATCGCGAAACCAGCTGTAAGAATTTGTATAGATACCTGTTGATAAATTTAGCGAAATTGCGTCAATTGCTAATGCTTTATGTTTGCCCGGCTCTTCACAATTCCATCGTTGCATTTGCTAACACTATCGCTTGTATTTTAATGTCGTAGTATGTGCGATAAACACTATGATTGAAATGTCAGATAATAACCTGTCTGCGCGGCTGTATAGAGTCATAAGAATAGATTTGTCAAGCTATTGGGTCGCGTTTTACGACTATGTTCGTTTGTGCATTATTTCAAAACGTACGTCCCCTACTTTTAAGTATTTAAATCTCCGCCCACCGCTAAACACTAATTATGTTCACATGCCGGTTGACAGATTGGCTCGAGCTGTAACTATCTACAACTGTTTATCTACTCCATATATTTGTTTGTATGCGAATGTTATGACCGCAAGTGTATTAATAGTTATCTATGTTATTAATGTTATGGGATATTTACGTCGTTAATGTCACTTTTAAAATGATGACGGTGATACCTTAAAGTTTATGTTAATTGTTTTCAGAACCAAAATTCGCTATCTGAGATCGAGAAGAGAGAAAAAAGAGCCATGGAACGCAAACTATCTGAGATGGAGGAAGAACTTAAGGTATTGTTCATTGCTTTCATATAGCCAGGGAATACACAATACAACATCACACACATGAGAATCAATTAAATCTTTTAAAGTTTCAAATAACATAATAAGTGTATCGGCTTCTATAGTTTGTTGCGCTATATCGGTCGTCGAGATGGCGCCATGGTCGCTGCATCGTTCAGATGACGATTTGTAATGTTGGTGTTCGTTTTGTAGCAATTGCAAAAGCTAAAATCCGAGAACGAAAAGCTGAAAGCTGATAACCGCGCCCTTACGCGGGTCGTGAACAAATTGACCAACTCTGCCGCCAAATAGGTAATTGTGTTGGAATGAGCACTCGCTCAGTGGCGACATCCCGCGCCGTGGTCGGGGGACTTTGTTGTACGGGTCGAATCCTTTGAACATTACTCTAATGTTACGCTTTCGCAGACGATTTTTATATATTCATTAAATGTTTGAATTAGAAATTTACGACATTCTAACGATAATAATACATGTAATATTAATAAACTCATCGATAATACTGTGACGAAGTACGTCAGCAAAGTCTCGGACCGCGTATGCTCCCGCCGTATGATGTGACGGCCTTCAAAACGTCATCGTAATATATTAACCGACTGCTATGGCCAGCATGCTTTGATTCGTGTCTAACTCAAGGCGATTGACGTCGTTCGCGTCCTGTGTTTCAGATAATGTGGTTATGCGATTTGATATGCGACTCACAGGTTGTGATGACAGTATTTACAAATTAACATTTTACCTAATAAACATGCCCAACATTTTATTGATTTTATTGTCGAAACGATGCAAAAGCTAAAAGATATGAGTTAATTTGGTTGACATATAGATACATTTGAAAGTCTGTGAAACACTTATCAAAGCTTTTGAAATTCCTATCGTTGAGTGTAGCGACTTATCTGGAAACACAATGTCCTATAGTGTTGTCTAGCGTGCTGCATGAATGTGCCGACAATTAACTGAATGAAACACATGAATGTGCACACATTATAGATACCATTAAAAAGTAAGATTCCCTTTTAAAAATAGGGCAATCTGTTAATAGTATTCAGATTTCATCAAGCTCTAACGAAGAATTTTATTTATTAATCCACAGTACTTTAATTTATAGAATGCTAAGAGTGTTTTCTTAACGACCTACCCACACGAAAACACAGTTAGACAAGCACTAAACTTATTCAAATTTTTGCCTTCACAACTGTTATGCATTTATCAAAATCGCAATCATATTATTGATATCATTGAATCCATAATTTTAATGTGTACCGTGTTATGTACGAATTTAGCCCCTTCCATAAATTGAATCTTAAATCAAATATTCCGTTGGTTATAGTTCCCCTTGTAAATATATTTGGGATTTATTATTAGATATTGCTCGATTAAATTCAATGAAACGTCAATGTAGTTATAAAATACGGGAATACTCGACTTTAATGATTTTGTATGATCACAAAATGTTACCAGAAGTAAATATGTCTCTCTAAAATAAATATTTCACTCATGTTTCGTTGTTTTGGAATTGTCATAACGATACAATGGCCCCTTTAAAAACTATAAAGATTTTAATCGAGTAATAGCTATTCATTCATTTAGCCGTTAAATATTTAGAAATTTTGTTTGGAATTGCCACGGTTTTGTGTTCCATAAGTTTCATTGTAAATTATGTGTGTCATTTGAGGGAAATATTTTAAGTACAAATCATCTTATCGTCGAATAGACATAAATGTCGGGAAATTAATTCTTTGTACATGTCATCTCATTGGCACAAGTCTTTGAAAATCCGCACAAAACTTTGAATAGATGGCGCTACTAGTATTTTAGACAACATGATTTACCAGTATGTAATATTAAAAATTAAAATCTACTGGCGTAAAGAATTCAAAGAATTCTTGAATTTAACACGAATAATGTTAAAAACATTTTGTCTTAATATAAACTAAATAAAAAGCGTTTTCCATACTTGACGAAGTCACAAAATGCAGTAGCGTCACCTAGTAGTATTTGGCAACCCCGTACCATTAGAAACGTTATAAATGTCGTTGCAAGTAATCATTGAGTGTCTAATGGTCTAATGGAGTAAAGTATTGATCAACAGTTGTGATATATATTGTAGAAGATTGTTATTGATTGATATTTCAGTACCAGCAAGCGCTGCAAGCGGAGAATCAACGGCTGAAAGACGAGAACGGAGCGTTAATCAGAGTGATCAGCAAATTGTCTAAGTGAACGTCACTGGACCATATGATTGTGTATCCGCACTCGTATATATACTCGTTTCCTACACAACAGAACTTATATACATAGTATGTACATAAACATTGGATAACTTGATGCTATATTACATGTAGCTACTCGTATAGTAATACACCCCCGATTGACATCACTGCCGATGATGGTATCTATTTTTGACAATACACAAACCCGACAAATCTAAATCGACTGAACTCTTGAAACTACAATATTTTGCAAAGGAGTCAGCGGATGCATAGTGATTTAATAAAGCCTATATTATATAATATTGTTCCCGGGGTGTCCTTTGTGTTGATATTTTAATGTATTCCTAAACGAGGTAAGTGTAAAGTAGGTTAGTCGTAACGAAAGCTTTTGTAGCTGGATTTGATGAGGGATATATATACATATATCTTTACGTATATACACCTCGAATTAACTAATATACATACATATATTTACTTGTGTTAAGTATATAATGTTTTAAGCGATAGTCACGAAATAATTGGAAATGTGATATCGACAATTTATAAAATGATAATATGCATCAGCTTTAGATTTTTATTAGGTAATTCTATTGATTAGATAATATCATGATTATTTGCCGGAAATTAGGTTTGATACAAACTTCCGACGTACTACATTCAGTAGGTGTTTTTTTTGACTTTATTGATATGACATTATTTATTGTTCAAATGAATTGTATGAAATATGTATAATCTCAAATGGAGTAACTTGTTATTTTTAAAAATTGATTTCATTGTAACAATGTCAAATGTATTTAACCTTGTTGAGAAGTGCTTTGATGTCAAATGATCTTCAAAAATGTAGTAGTGTATAAAAATATAACCTTTTAACTTAGCAATTCTAAAATTTTTGTTTTTAAAGTTTTATTTATTTACAGAGCTAAGAGTTATACAAAATAAATATCATCTTTGAATTATTTTTTTTGTTTATTTTATTTTTCCTTACGTTTATTTTTCGTTATTTGAGTTGGACAGATCATTATTAAAAGGTGCCTTAGCTTGTTTTGTTATATTTTCAAATGGGACTAGTGACTGGATTAGTGCCTTTTTCATATTCCAATAAAAAAAAAAACCGTTTACTCTCTTATTCTATTTTCATTGTATATTTTTCGGCTGCTCAAACAAGTAAAATGTTCGCTCTTAATTTTCACTCTATTATTCAGAGCATGTTGTTTTTGAAAACGAAAAAGCTAGTCTAGTCTAGTCCACGTAAAAGCCATTTAAGAGGCAAAATTGCCTATTTTGCCTTAAAATAGAGGAGAGACTGGACAGTTAAAGGTGACAATAGTCGATAGAAATAAGCCGTTATTGGATATAATAATTAATACCTTTTCATAAATAACGTAGTATTTAATCTGAGTATAGTGACAAATAAACCTGTTCAGTAACGTACTTTTAAAGACATTTGCCATTAAATTCTCGTTCTTAATAGCTTTCCAGACTTCACGTACGTATAAATCGGCTAAGCAGTTAAATTATTTAATTTCATAAATACATAACTTAATTGTTCTATTATTTAATTTACTGATAAACGGAAATGCGGTTCTGAATGGAATACAAACAATTGTATTCAGGAAGACCTTACAATATCGCTTTTATAATTTCCATTTTTCAAATTGGCCTATCAATATAGTTAATAGAGATAAATAAAAAACAAGCTGTTTAGTATTATTCCTTAAAATGCATTTTCTTGCTGTTTCTATTACAAATACAAATTCTAGTGTACATTGTATTAAATGTTAATTAGAAAAAGGATAATACGTAGTTTGTAGATTTTTTTATGTACTACTGTATTAGTATATGAGTTAATTCAATAATATTTTTGTTGTAAAGATGATTATTATCGGCATCGCTAGTTATTCGGTGTTCGATATCGATAAAATATAACGTTTGACGAATGTTTCTTATTTTTAAAAATGTAATTCGTTAGCCAAAATTATGAAACCCCAATAAGAATTGGCTATGTGTATCTAAGTGAGGAATCGATTCATTTTTATAGTAGAGGAATCGTGTCTCTATTTATGGTTTTTCTATGCAGCGCGAGATGATTGACTCTACGTTGTTTTTTAGAGGTTTTCTGAAGGAAAGTTTGAATAGAATTGGCAATGCTGTATAAAGGATAGGTTATCATGATATTAGGTATATCCGCGACATTGATATTTTCAGAATCAATCATTTTAAAATATGTGACAGAAATCTTATAATATTTACCGATTTACCAAAAGTATAAAGTAGGCACTTCAAAAATCTTTTTGTTAAAGTTCAAAACATAGTATTGTCAAATGCTAGTTTTATTTTTGTAGCAGATCTTTTAAAACTTTTATACGATCCCTATTTCTCAGCCTTTTTATATGTAGTAAAAAAAGCGGCACAAATGTTACGTTTAAAATCAGTCTGTGTCTAGATCTTTAACGATATTTACTTCAGGAATTGTTTATGTATCTAATTTTTAAAAAAGGTTGACTAAATTGTCCTTAGTAATTTTTATATGACAACATATTACATACTACTTGTCACTATAATTTTTATACATTGTTGAATTTCGACATCGCCAAATTTAACTGTAGTATGCATAGGCCCCTAAGATTTTTGAAATTGACTAGCATGACCAATATGCCTGAATTGAATTATTAGTCATATAATGGCCTGAATTGAATTATTAGTCATATATTGTATGTCCACATTATTTATAACCATTTTTCAACTTTTATGCGGCCTAAGTATCGGCCTTCGGGACTGGCTAATCCTGAAATAAGTAAATTCTCTATTATGAAGACGTGTTCAGTAGTGTGTCGCCAATATGACTGAATGAGCCTATTTTAAAATAATGTTACCAACTTTCGTAATCATACGTAGGTTAACCCAACTCATTAGTAACTTAATAAATAATATGAATTACTAACTAATATTAACTACCATATTTTTGACTTATCTAACGAACTATACTATTCATTCACATTCAACAAAGTTAGGATAGCCTCATAACGGCTTACTCATCAGTAAATTAGAATTTCTAAACCATAAAACATTAATCTTTTCCGTCCTTGGTCATTTATATCATTTATTTAATATCTGAATACATACTTTAAATAGTGTAAAATTAGAACAAAATTTTAGTTTAGCCAGTTTTGCGTAGTTTATATCCAATATTCTGTATAGTAACCTAGGTACACCAAATTTCCAGACCCTTTATAATTTAATTAGACTTTCTAAATTATATAGTTTCTCTATTATATTCACTATTGAAAGTTATTTAAGTATCTATTGTCAGTGTGGTCGTAGATCTTAGCACTTTCTATGTTGTCGGTTTATTTCTTAAGTTACTTTACTAATAAGGACAGATTTCGATAGCGTCACTATTCGAGAATAACCAGCTATTTCTAGCATAATGTTATTTGCTGAATTAATACTAATATATCGCAACAATCACCAAATTAGTAGAACTTGGTTTAGTTAATTATACCACCCTTGGTTGTCTGTGGTTGGTTGAATGTAAACGAATGAATGAATTTGAATTGCCGGACCACTATTATCATCAATTTGACCAACGGGAAGCTATTCAATATACAATATTTACACGCGTACTACTTAGTTTGTGATACACGCGTTGGTATAGATACACCTAGTCTGAATTTGTGTGTTTTCAATAGTGTTATCTAATTTCACATTCTTTAATACTCTGTACCTGCGTTTCTAACAAACAAAATAATGTAAAATTGTTCGATTTTAGATAAATATACCTACCTATTTCTATCCCCTAGTATTTTTTCTGTAAATGCATGATTCATTTCTGGTACATGACGATAGATGTTATAAAAGTGATTTACGGTAATATAAACATTATTATACACTTAAATTGTCGTTGTCTTTATGTAATGTCAATTCTGTACAATAAATGTTTACCAAATGCTTGTGTGGTTTGTTATTTAAACAATCAAATAAAACAGTAGATTTTTTATTTATATTTATTTAACGAACATATAAAAAATAGTTTACACTTGCAATCAATTGCGAGTACAAAAATGTACATAATTAACAAATTGTAATCATTGTTACCTTTGTAGTCCTAGTAGAAAACGAACACTTACATTTATCATCACATAATCTCCTAATCCTATGCTTAATTAATATAAATTTTCATGCATGGCGATTTTTTAAACCTGTAGAAATTGTTTTTCTATTATATTAGACCTCCTGGTAACCAATTTATCTTAAGCATAGGATAGTATAAAATGCATTATGTTTTATCATTTTGATATAGGTAGATATAAATATACTTGTATTTAAACAGAACACAATAGAGAGAAAAGAGACCCTATAATATTGCGATGAATGCACATTATCTACAGTTTATCGCAATCAATATTTTAACCATTTTCATACACTTCTTTCTTAAGCGTTTAAAATTTAAAAATTTAATATTACTATTTCATAATACCTATAATATTTTAATGTCACGGTATACGGCATTTGAAATTATGATGAAAATATTTTGTTGTCAGTCAATAGGTACGATATAGTCATAGTGTATCAATAAATTTTTAATAACTTAATGATGAAAGCAGTAAAAATAGAGTTATAAATTGTATACGTGACATACAGAGTATATTTACCTAATGTAGGTATTGCTGTAAAATACATGTATAATATAGAGCTTCATTCATATTTTTTTCTTTTAAATAAAATGCACCTATCTGAAACGATACGGTATGGTAAAAGCAAAACATAATATTTCTAAGCGTAATGATTTTGACAATGAGATATGTATGTATTTGAAACTACTTAAATTTATTTTATTATTTTTATAATTTTGTACAGACACATCTTAGCACACGTTCACACAATGTGTTTGCGATGCGTTTATACGTCTCGTAGTGTTGCCAGGTGTCGTTCTTGAATTAATCTGGGTCGCAGTGTGAACGATAATCATGAAAAAGGACGCCGTTGCAACGGCTTTCGTCGCAGCAACGCAACACACTCTGAATGTGTCCCTATGTTGCATTTCACTATGGGTAAGTACAATTCTGAACACAACACTTAAAATATTTGCATTAGAAGATGTAAGTAATGCAACAATGCATTCCATTTTATAGAAGCAGTAATTTAATAGTGACTTAATCTAAACTAACTAAATATTTACAAGAAAGCATTATAATAAGACGTAGTAAATAAATCGATATGAAATTGAGCTTATATTTATGTAGGTACCTTCACAAGAAACCATTATCGTAAAAAGTAAGAAAGTATACTCGTAAATACATAAAAGGAACAAATTATGCGGCGTTTCTTACATAATTAGGTACAATAATTAATTCTTAAAAGCGATTTGATATTATTTTGGCATCAACATATTCTATGTAAGTGTAATTATACCGAAGGTATACTGTCATAAGTCTGTTTTAAAGTTTTTATTAAATTTCATTTCAATTCATTACAAATATTGCTTAAAATTTATATAAAAATGTAGGTACATAAAATGAAATAACGCTTTGATTGAGATAGCAACGTGACTTAGGATAATTTACCTTCAGGCTACTCTGTATCTTATGATACCTACTTCTATTCAAAATAATAAATACATGTAGATAAAATGAATTACTTATTTATTATTCCATTACAAAAAATATAAAACATATTGTAAACCTATAAAGATGCTTAAACTTGTTAGGTACATTAAATTATTTAAGAAACAATTTTTAGAATGTGTATATGAGATACGTAGAATCCTTGAGTATGAATAAATTAAGACGATGTTTAATTAAAAATTATCTATCTAGGGCAGTAGAAAATATGTAACGCTAAGACTCCACCCGAAAATGTTAATTAATAGTAAGGTGTTAACGGCTTAGAGCAATAATTAACGATCTAAACAGTTCTGTTTCAAATCCGCCCGTTTACCTACTCTTAACGCCATTTCTTATTATCGGCGTTAAACACTGACCTGACATTAAACGCCTAGCTAAACCAGTGTAGTGATTAGTTAACGTGATAATGATTGCGCTAAGCCGATAATGGAGCCTTATAATTAACAAGAGAAGTAAAACATTGAGTTATTATGCGTATTGCAGACGTTAACTAGCATATAATATTTAATAAAATTTCCAACTCTTTTTACATCTTTGGTTCAATACCTAGTGAAGGTTGGTGATCTTCGAACACAATTTGAAATATTTTGGAATTAATAACTGTTATTGAATTTGCTTATAAATTTTAAATATAACTTAATACTAACGATTCATTTTGAACACAATAGTGTTTAGTGGTAACCATGTTATAATTTTGTAAGGAAGTATTGTGATATTAATAATGGTTTTGCAATCTTTTGTAAATAGAAAGTTGTTTTATACATTAACATTGTGATAAAGTTATACGCCACAATTTAAGTTGGCCGCAAACGTCCAGTACCCGGATCGGGGTTCCTAGTCAGGGATTTATTTATACTGCTGATAGGGTAGAGCACGGTTGAAACTCAGGGTTAAACTCTCAGTTATCTAGATATTCACGTCTCCACAACGTAGGTACCCCCGGAAATTTCAGCCCTGTTCTCCCCTACTGTCAATATAAATGGACGTGTGCGGCCAGCCTAATCTAACTCAAACATCAGTCATTTCAATCAACGTCAGTCGATCAATCACCTCACCAACTATAACTCACGATATTACGTTATACGACTCCAACATATTTTGAACGTTGACTGATTCGAGTGCCGTCGGAACGTAATTATTAACAACAAACCGATTAAAACCGTCCACTACTATCTACACTGTGTTCTTAAATCAGTTCAATCACATACATTACCTATCAGTATGTCAGCGAACGGCAACGCCATTGATGGTGACAACTGCGCTGGGCCCGGTGGGTTCTGGTTCGTACGCTGAGTCCGTGTCGCTACGTCGTCCGTACGCTGCGTTGTCCGCTGTCCGCTCGCTGTACGGCGAGTCGTACACGTTGTCCGTCACGTGGTCGTACAGATGTCGTCCGTTCGTGTCATGTAGCGTCGCGTAGCTCATCACCGCCGCGTTCTGATCTTCCTTTCTCTCCGCACCTTCTATGTTTTCTGTGTTCTTCACCGGTGTCGCTTTTCGACTGTAATGAGTTTGTTGTAATTGAAATAAAACTTTTATTTCTCATGGAGTGATGTCGAAATAGCAATATCATACTTTATAACAAACAATTATCAATAAAATAACTTTGTATGATATTTCCGCCAACAATACGGACGGATATAGATACACAAAACATCCCGTACACCCACGTCGTGAAATATTTTCTCATATAACTATCTGAACCGGACTAGGTCAGTACTTCTAACTCGGGGTAGCTACAATAATAGACGATACAGTTCAGAACTCTTTGGTTCGCTTCATTGCACAATCCAATATTATGATCTTAACACAGAAAAATCCAATCATGGATTAATAACTGTATCTACTCGATTGCGTTAGTGTAATATTTCCAGGAATATCTTTTGCTTCCTGGTTAATTAAAAGGCTCAAAATTTTAATAATTATATTTTTCTTTGGGTGTTGTTATTTTACGATTAATTTGCAATATAATTGCTAACTGAGGAATTGAAATTTTTTATATCCTTTACCAAGTCAGTGTCTACAGATTACACGTAATCTACAAATTGCATAAAGTCTGTTATTTTCTTGTAATAATCTCTTTAAGTGTTTCCTTCAGAGCGATTTCTTTGCTCAGGAAATTCCGACTACCCGTCCAATCGCCGAGTTCAACTGCAACTCTAATAACTCGGTCAATCACTTGCGATGGACATTGAGATTATGAGCGCTTTGTCTTCGCTACTCAAATGTCAACGGCATCGCTTTCTAGTCACAATATGACGGTATTTGTCCTACACTGTTAAAAGCGGATTAGTAGATAATATTGGTAGAGTACACACGCTTTTACATTTCGGAGAATTCTCATGCAGGTTAGATCTCGTTATCCTTTACTACCGTAAAGGTATCTGCAGCAATAATACAGCAAGTGATTTGAAATGAGTTTTGTAACATTTACCAACATACTGCTAAAGGATAATTTTTCGTCTTGAACATGCTTTAAAATTCAATACATGTAATATTTATTGATGCGATTATTTCACATTTTTTACTTCCCACTACGTTGAACTTCACCAAAAATTTGCATTTAAAATCGGTCGGTGGCAATATCAACTCATTTGTTACCCTAATCTAGACTCTACTACTCTATACGAAGTAGTATGGAAACCAGCGCATATAGGCAGCTGCGGATACCATACCTTTGGCTGCCGCAGCCTGGCCTTTTAGTGCGCGCTAAGGGTAATACCATAAAAATAATACTTACAGTCTTAAATATATGACTCCGAGTAGCATGAGTAAGAACAGTACGACTCCGCAGCCGACGCCGACACTGAGTGGTAGCGCACCGTCTGCCGCTTCGTTGGTGGCGAGCTCACAACTCGGCTCCTCCCCCGACCACCGACCGTCCTCCAAACACTTCCTGAGAAACGGTCCCACTCGCTGGAACTGCGGCAGACAGTGGTATTCGATCGAACTACCGAACAACGTCGAGCTGTTCGAGTTTATGATGCGGCCGTTCTCGATCGACGCCGGCGACTTGCAGTCTATCGCTGTGGATTAAATGTTGATGTTTAATTGAGGTTCGAAGCAGTAGCGTAATTAATTATAAGATGCTGTGGCAGTATCTCATAGGTGCCTCGCCGGAAAGGGCCCCCAGTTTAAAGAGTATAACCTATTGAAAGGGGGTCCTATCCGAGGAATTAGCCACTAGCTTGGTATACTTTAAGCCACTGGTTTGAAATTACAATTGTATTAATCAAAAGCAAGACATAGGTGTAATTGTACATAATAATGTGTGACAGTATCCGTATTTAATAATACGAAGATGCTTTACGTACGGAACCTAAACCTAAAAATGGTTTACGAATATCGATATCTACAAATCTGTTTGTAAAGCTAAAAATAACCGTTCGACAATAAATAGGTCAACTCTCAGACCGTAATGAAGAGCCCTTGATGCAATGTATTACACTTGTATCCGGTTAAAAGGGTTAAAGACAAAAATCGCATGTTAGTAGGAGCTCTTCGGAACTTTTATAATATTTTTTAGCGTGGTTTTCACATTAACTTCGAATAAGATGATGTTATCTACTTTTTTATATTTTAGAGATTAGAAATTAAAATTCATCATTCAAACTTCCACCCGCTGGGAGAAGAATCCAGGACCCATTGAACGACGGTCTAGCATGGTAACCATTACGCTAAGTCAAGTCAGATCAAGTAAAATATAAGCTAAACCTTTCACATACAAAAATACTCTGTACTTGTTTCTCTGTTATTTAATTAAGAAGTAAACACACTTCGACAAACATTTAATTAGTCGAAGTAACCTAACGTATCAGACAAATTCAGTAAAGCACTTACGTATACACACGGGAGGCGCTCCGTTCCACTGTCCTCGAGGGAGGCACGTCCTAGTCTGGTTTCCTTTGAGAGTGTGGCCTCGTTCACATCTATAGTGAGCTTCCCCGCCGATACTGAGGGTCGACGTCACCACGATCAAACTAGGAGTGTTCTTGATTTGTATCGATGGATCCACGCATGTTATCTCTGCGGAATAATTAAGCTTTGTTAAGGCTACGTCTCACGTTTAACCTAAATAATTCAAAGTACATTACTGCTTAAACAAAGTCAACGCACGTCGTTAAAGAACATGCTATTACAAGTTTAAAGTGAAGCGTTAATACCTACGAATTAATGAAAAGTATTTTGTTTTATTATTCAGTAAGTAATCGTTGGCTACCGATGCATTGTGTTAACATTGCAGCTTGCTTTGCATAGTTGAAACATATGTTAATAAAATCCAATGATTGCGTCATATAGTCATAGGGGCAAAGACTTTGCTTTATTGCCGTAAATGTTAGTAGAGTAAAGACCTCTTCAACCTGTGTAATTAGCTAATTAATTACCTTTGCAGACGGGTGGCTCGGAACTCCAAGTACCATTATCTTGGCACAGTCTTCTAGACACGCCGTCGAGCTGCCAATGCTCCTCACATTCATACAGCGCAGCGGCACCGTAGTATGTCGCGTTGGTCGCCAACGTCACCTTGCCGTTCAACAGCCGGCCAGGGTTGCCGCACTCCACGTCTACAATAACAGTTCATTCAGTCTCAAAATATCTATGTATATGTACCTATAGCTGAAGGCTTTCCGCACATCTTTAACAATTATACTAGTTCGTACGAATTTAAAAATTCAAGTGCTTAAAGTTTATATGGCAGAAGTGCACACAGCAAAATTTTCTTTAAAGTATGTGTTCATACAGTGACAAAAACTTGTTAAACACAGCTCACTAACGTGAAGCGGAGTGCCTTTTTGTTTGATATACCTAATTGACGTTGATATTGATCATGTTCCAGCTGAGTACTAATGAGATATAATTAGTCGAATTTAAACCTCAAAGTGAGCCCTTTAGTTAAAGGTTCAGGTTTTGTCGTTGGAGGGTGGAATTCCCCGTGTTGTGAACATCATGGACAAACAATTTTAAATTCATTAGGTTAAAACAATGCTAGGAAACAACAGTATTTAACTCCTAAACATAATGGAAAACTTCAAAGTATGGAGAAAATTATAGTTAAATTTTCTGCAGCCTTTAATTTCCCTTAGCGAAACTAGCATGTCAGGTTATTAATTTCAAAGTATCTACAATGTCTGTTAATTATAGGGGTTCGCATTGAAAGTAGAAGGCAGACTGGCGCCTTGCGGACTTCGCATTTAAAACAAAGATAATTACCTAACTACTGCCCGCGTGATTTAAAATATTATATCGATTTCTTCCTTCAAATTAATAAAGGGTGTGTCCCGTTTACAAAGAAGATTGATATTTATGTAGGATAATTTCGATGTCGCTGAATAAAATATCCACATGGTTTATTTACACTAGCGGTCACCCATCCGCTTGTTAACTGCGCCCGCAGTTGCTTAACTTCGTCGATCACTTAAGACCGAAGCAAGACACTGCACTAAGAGCGCTTCTCTATGTTATTCATAAATCTATTTATATAGTGTACACAGTCGCTTGTTCCCAGTTCATTGACAATCACAAATGGCTCTAAGACATCAAACAATGTATATTTGAAGGAGGACGCCCAAGTGATAATTACGCGTGTTTAGTAGGTACCTATTCTGGTGGGTTTTAGGAATAAAAATAATAGATACTTACACTGACACTTCGGAGTGACTCCACTCCATTGCCCATTGTCCTCGCACGTGGACAAACTCTCCCCAACCACCTTGTATCCTCTTTCGCATCGGTACTTGACCAAAGCTCCAATTCGGTAAGTGTTCCCGCTGTTAGTAGTGACCGAAGTACGTATCAGAGTTCGTCCGTGCATACGATCGTTGCCGGTCACTGATACGATACTGTTATCTGCTACCACTGGTTCGGGGCATCTGATTTCTGTAGAGAAACAGTGGACATCTTTAGAAGGAAATGCTGACAATTTGAGGGAAAAAACCGTTTACTAATAATTAGGTAAATAGGGGATTAAAAATATGTAGCATTAGCCTACACTTACATCCACAATGGAGACGAATCCAGCGACCTCGCATTATGTTGAAATACGCTAAGCTGTTTGAGGTGAAAGCGTCCAAAGAAATGTGCTTACATACAAACACACATCCCAAAACCTTTATCCTATTTCTAGGGCATTCGAATAAATTTTAGCATACATCATTTCTAGTTACGCAGAAATAGCAAATCTATATAAAACGTACATTTTCAGACTAACAAACTTCCCCAGTTTACTAAGGACTTGGCTAAACAAAGGTGGTCATTAATAGAAGAGTTACGTACCTTCACATCTCGGTGAGGAGTCACTCCACTGATGGTCTTCAGTACAGGTCCTCCGAACAGGGCCCACGAGCCTATAGTTAGTTGTGCAGGAGTATTGAATCACACTGCCCAGATGAGTGGTTCCGTTGAGCAGTTCCGCAGTACCGTAAGGCAACGGTGGAAGTTTACCACAATCCACGTCTAAAAAGAAAAAAATTAAATTAGGAGCAGATTAAAGAAAGCTAATTAAAAAAAGCGAATTTTAATGTTTCTTAGAATGTTTTAAAATACTCAATTGACGTTAGCTTTAACTAATGTATTAATTAATTTAAGTTGGAAAATTTAAGAATATAATTATGTATCTATCATTCCTGTATGGATCACAAAACAGCCCGACTGATTTAGATATAGTATTCTTTAAACGGTTTATAGTTATATTTTTGTTTTTGATAATTTAGGTAAATGAGTACCTACACGGGCATTTAAAAGCATCCTCATTGTTAACGAGAGCTCGTGAGAACTTTATTTTCATTCTCGAGTTTCGTAGCGTAATTCATAAGAGATAAAAGGATTGGCGTACACGTACAGCCGATTGCTTTTATTATAAGGTAAAAAATATGTCAGATAAATGGTTTCGTCATTTCAATTTGTATTAAAAAAAAATGCTTTGACTGAAAATGAATATTGGAGCAGAAATTGGTGTAAAATAAGTTTTTGTTTTGTATTATTTTACATTAATCTAAGAATCGTAGTTACGGCATAGACGAATTGCTTTAAGTAGTTGCTGCCGGCGGCTGGAATGATTGCTTCAAGCTGCTTTGGCAGCCGGACTTCAAATAATTATTCGAAACAGCCCGTCTACGAGCTCTAACAGGCGATTCAATTGATCGGTGGCGGCCTCATTCCACTTTTCACCTGCTCCAACATCGCTACAAACATTCCAACCCAATCTTACCCTGCCAAGTCTTTTAAGTCCAACCAAATTAAAAGACACTCGAAGAAATTGATGCGGGTAAATTACCCAAGAGCCATTGCGACCAAACAACCTAATAACTAACATCTCTGCCAGTCCGCACTGGAGCAGCATAGCGGTGTATATTCTCGAGAGAGACCCGTAGGTACCCAGTTCTGGGCCATTAAACGGTTGAAACCATATTATGTGGACATAGAGGTTCTGTTGTGCCTGTAAATGCTACTTACATTCACATTTGGGTGACTCCCCGGACCATTCGCCGTCTTGTTGGCAGAGCAATGTTTGTTCTCCTATCAGCTTGTGTCCACGCTCGCAGTGGAATTCTATCGTAGAGTGCACGTTGTAGTCATACGCCTCCATGTACCCGCCCGCCGGTACTTCCGGGTCCGCGCATGTTATTACTGCACACAGAAATATTGTTTGGTCTTTTATGTAACTTTTGAGCTTCTGCACACTATGTTTTTTGAAGTAGGATTGATTGAATATCTTGACAAAAAAATTGTACTACCGCTTCCTACTATTTCACTTTCTATTAACACTCAACTGCTTCCTACCTACGTAATCTAATTTATTATAGTAACCTTTATATATAACGAGTCTAGCATCAAACTCGAAAAACCTTATCCTTAAACACTTACATTCACAAGACGGGATGTCATGGGACCATTTGCCATCGCGATTGCAAGTGAGGACTTCCGCCCCAGAGAGCCAGTAATCATTCTCGCAGTTGAATTGCGCTAGCGATCCGTAAGTAGTAGTGCCGTTAAGGAGTCTGAACGATCCTTTGTGGACTTGCGCAGGAGTACCACAGTCCACGTATTTACAAGATGGCGGCGTACCAGCCCATACTCCGCCAAGTGTACACGTGACACTCTGAAAAACAAGGTTTTTAGTTAGAGAATATCGCATTCATAGAAAGGCATTCGGGAGTTATCTGTTAAGAGTGCACCTGACGGCATAATCTAGTAGGTACATGAAACGAATACACCTACGCATATTTTGTTTGAAATACGTCATGTCATGTATTTCAGTATGTATCAAAGGAAAATTGACAGTTGGAGAGATCATTTTATGCGGAAAACGAGCGCGCGAAAAATGTTCAACAGTTTGTAAGTAAAATCTTTTTTTTAAATAGCGACTTACAAATGATAGCTGGAAAAAGAAATTATGTAACTTATTTGGTATGTAATTCATGCCTACTGATACATTATATTGGGATTTTAGTAGTTGCAGTGTTATAAATTTCCACTCGAAGTTACGTTAAACTCAGTGTTAAAATTTTTCGAACCCCTTAAGTTTGTTATCAATAGATTTTTTTTCCGTATACCGGAAAAAGCCTCGATATTTTCTTCGTCTGCATGAAACTTGTGCACCCCTAAACTCTCAGTATCACTAAGCACAATACTTTTTTCGGAATAAATTGACTGTGCTGTTAATCCCCTACGTATCCTAATCCTAATATCCTTATATTATAAATATGAAAATTTGTGAAGATGTTTGGATGTTTGTAATTTCTTCTCGCTCTAAACGTTGAACAACAGATGAAGCTGAAACTCGGCACATAGATAATTTGCATCCAAGAATAGGACAAAGGATAGGTTTTATCCCCATTATAGGCACCCTTGGGGTGAATCTAATATATTTTCTTACACTACTTTTTCACAAGCGAAGCCGCGGGCATCGTCTAGTAAATTTATACCTGCTTGAAAAGGTTTTAGGCACTCTACCAGTTTTAAAGATTTTCTCAAGATTTTTTTTGTAACCTCACAAAAGTAAATATTATGTTTAAAAATAAAAATACATACAAGGTTTAACTTAATCGTATTTGCAAAAAAACATACTTGATTGATGGAGAATGCAAATTAGTACCTGTGTTTATTGTCGTCCTATGCGAAATAATGTTGTTCATCATACTGCAAAATAACTACTAATTTGACCGATAAGGTTATTCCTGTAAAATTACTTCATCCTCAAAAATAAACGCCTATCACTTACCGGAGGTCCGAAAAGGATGAATCCATTCTGGCAAGTGTAAGAAGCGAGCGATCCGGCCTTGTGTCCTCCAACAGACACTATAGCACCAGCCACTGGGGGTGGATCGGGACACCAGTCGAACAGACACTTGGGTGGCTCCCCATCCCATACACCCCCGTCACCACAAACCCTCTCAGGCTCTCCGACTAGCGTATAGTTCTCTCTACAAGAATACATCGCTCGAGCCCCATGAGTCGTCCGACTGTCTAGCAAGCTGACGTCACCGTCCTGAATTGCCGTAAGACCGCCACAGTTGACATCTGGGGACAATAAATGTTTTATAGTACTAAATGTATTTTATATCATTAGTATTAGGTATATTGCATTGTTGTGTCTCCGAATTAATTCTAAACGGTAAAATCGATTTTGTTGCAAAAAATAGTGGTGCAATTTAGAGGGACCAAGTATGGTTTAAGAACATACGGCACCGGTAGGCGGGGCTGATGCTTTAAGAGACCAGCTAACTACTATATTGGAAATATACAACTATTTACAATTAAAAACATAAAGATAAATACAATCCTTATTTCAAAATTCCTTACGATATTACGAGCTGTGTATTGAAACACCACCAAAAACCGGACGAATCATTGACAAATTTCAAAAGGCTTTTATATTAAAAGCCATTTGCACCGCCGCTCCGTGTACCGCATGTATAACGAAGTAAAGCGCTATCGATTACATTTTTATAGGGATAAAGAAAGAATTTGAAGTAAATACCTGTTACAGAGAATTGTTTTGCTAGGTTTGCCTTAAGTTCTTAATTAAAAATAATTTAGTAAGCAAATTAAAAATGAATAGCGTAGATAACATAAAGTAGGTTCTACTAGCGTTAATTCTATCTCACTGTTCCCCAGAAATATTTAGCTTCAAATGACAATATTAGATGCTTATTGCATGTCAGGAATTTAACGTTAACATTTCATTCGGAAACAAAGGGGAAATAATTTGGAATTTTAATCTGAATGGCTTAGTAGTAGAGTGATCAAAAACCACAGAAACTATGCAAATAATCCTATAGATTTATGCCTTTGCAAATCGAAATTAAATAGCCATATCGGTATGCCTAATAACCAAATTCTTGTAGAAGTTTTTATAGCTTTCAAGTCCACAGACAAAGAAAGATACTTAAGGCTAATATTAATATGTATATTTTTTGGGATCTACTTTGTTATGCTGTTGTAAATTAATTCTTAATCATTTTTACTCACATTTACAGCTGGGTGCGGCGCCAGACCAAAATCCATCTTCATTGCATTCTCTTGTCTTATCTCCAATAAGCATGTGTCCTTCTGGACATTTGTATTGTATCGTCGATCCGACGTGGTAATCGCTTCCTTCAATGGTCGTATTCAGTAATTTATCAGGACTGCCACACGAGGGCGGGACTAAAAAAGAGGCAGATTTTTAGTTAAACGTAATAAAAAAAAACTTTATTTCTAAGGATGTCTAAATAAACAAAAAATTGCTTAGGCAATAAGACACCTAAAACATAAATAATTTACGCCGTACGCATAATTTAAAATTATTAATAAACAACATAAACATTATTATTAACTTGTATTATACACAAAATGCAACTATCGTTTTAGAACTATCAATACATACGTATATCATAATTGAATTCGCAATGTGCTAAGCATTTCTCATAACTCTCATAACAATCAACATGAACATATGGAATTGTATTTCCATTATATCCGCTACAGCAAATGAATATTTCATGTAATCGATTAGCTCTCTAACTCTAACGATTTCGCTAGTAGTTTAAGCTTTATTAGAGTTTTACTCCCTCATTAATAAACATTGATTATCTTCAGGCGATCAATGTCTTATCTTTGGTTTGACAAGATGTAGTATTAATAAAAATAAACAAGAAGGGAATAAAGTAATCTGTTCTATGAATAATATTTTAATCCTATGATTACCTACTTTGAGCAAAAGTACAGACTATACCAGCATTAAGATTTTTTTAAAGCATAAAGTTTAAGTTTATTACACAGCAAATTAGTTAGCCACATATATCATGCTAAAGAGTTAGATCAAATAACTTTGAGCGCAGTTATTCGACCGCTAGTGACAAGTTTCTTGAAATTTTAGGAGCTTAAGGGCACGTTAAGACATCGTCTTCATAGCAGAAACACAACAGAATCACAATTAATTTCAACTTAACACTTCTAAAAAGCACATCGGAGCAGGCAGCATGGTAAAGTACCTATTCATATCTTAATTATGAGAAGAAACTTTCGTTATGCAACCTCATGGTGAAAGCTAAGTCAATAATACTATTATATTACATAAAATAAAATACACACTTAAACACAGCCAATATTATTATGTAAAAATATTTTATGTTATTGCATTGGAAATATTCTCGATAATTGGATATTCTTGACTACACCGCCAGCAATGTCGTATGTCAAATGCATTTATCATTCAGCTAAGTACAATGTTATGTATCTATCTCGTTTATGTTTCACAATATTTCTTACTATTTTTTGAATACTTTAGGATACCAAACAAATAAGCAAATGATAAATAATTAATCGCAGAAACAGCGTAATACTCGTAACGCAATTGAATCGCTTTTAATATTCCTTGATTTATTAGATTTTCCAAGTTAAAAATAAAAAAATGTCGGGAACAAAAATACTATAATTTTTAACCTTCACATTGTGCTGCTACAGTAGGTCAATTTGTCTTAATACTAATGATTACAATTAGGATAGAATAAACATAAAAAATGAGAAACAAAACAAAACACGATTAATTTAAAAAGAAACAAAAAGTCGTTGAGTAAAAAATCCTGTATTTTATCAACCCTGTTACTAATTATATTGAATCGTAATCGTAAATCGCACGCTCGCACTGCAGCGCTTTGCAATTCGCAGGTGCTTATCAGAATGAAATTTATCGATATGTACCTATGAAGGTGACACTCACGGTACTGGCAGATCCAGTGGAGGTAGTCAAGGTTGCAGCCGACGTCGTTCCACAGCCACGCTCTCCCTCCGTCCAGGACAGCGCAGTTCTGCTCCCCGTTATAGTTGTTAGGCTGGTCCTTACCCCAAGTCGGTTTTGATACTATTTCACCTGGTTATCAAAGTACAAGTTTTACTAAAGATTTGTTGGGTTACATCACATCGATGTTTGAATATATTGGTAGTTAATCGCGTTAATTAAAACATGTAATAAAATTAATAGAAAACCTAAAAAAAAATTATTCTTATTGAAGATTTACAATACAAATCATCCGATCATCATCATATCATACAGAAGCGTCAAGCCAAAGGCAAACGATACGACATGACACAATAAATGGATGTATCCAATCCATGGTGACGTCAGTCGTTACTAAGTTTTATAGACCACAATCGAAGCGGTTTTAGCCCTCGTTAGTTGTTAACTGTCTAGAGCACTTTGACTGAAATTCAGTTTTTTTGGCAACGCGTCATCATACAACGTGTATGGGCGTTGGAGGCATTTGTAATGAATATGCTTGTAACAATTGAATGAACTATTAATGAAAATATATCCGGTTACCACGTGGTCCAAAAAAGACGCAAAAACTACATTTAAATCCCTATTTTAATTAATAAAAAGTAATCTTGATTAAATCGGTGAGGTGGATGTGAGAAAAATAGTCGTTTTTTTAGGTCGGTATTATTAATACTCACCATCAACCCATCTCCAAGTCCTGGAGGTGAGGCCTGGTTCTTTCTGGGCTCCAATCCAGACGAGTTGAGTTTTCAATTGAGATTTACGTCTTTCTAGTTCTTGTATGAAATAGCTCGAAGTTGCGCCCTAAACACCAATTAGATACATTTTAATTACACAACTCGAATGATTTTAAATTAAACTACGGAAAGCGGTCATTAGGATAATAGGTAAATAGAAATAGTACCTATTGAATACACACATAGATATGAAACTTAAGCTGAGATATGTATCGAAACTAAGATGAACGGAGTAGATATTTCGACCCCTCCTACGTAAGTTGTTGTAAGCCACAAAAA
>LGAG01000201.1:209863-226934 GCA_001278395.1 Lerema accius
AGTACCTATTGAATACACACATAGATATGAAACTTAAGCTAAGATATGTATCGAAACTAAGATGAACGGAGTAGATATTTGTAGAATTAATTTATGATATAGGTAACCTAAATAAAACCTTAGAAGTTTCTAAAGATGGTGCATGTCATTGAAGTGAACCGCTATCTATTGTGCGAGACAACTTCTTACCGTTATGTTAATGATATCACATGCTAATGAGATTTACGAAGTATTTTAAAATTTAAATTACCCAGTCAACGCTATTGTTCGACGCTCTGACTGTTTCTTATAACCATAAAGAGTATTATTCATGATGTTAAATGGTTTCCGCTCTTAGTTAAATCATCTTCGACGAAAAATTATTATAATTATAATGAAACAAATGCTATAATGCAGTCAGAAAATAGGAAATATAAATTACAGTAAGATAAACCAACTTAAATACTCAACAATAACCTAATAATATTTTATTTTTCCGTTATAACATTCAGCAATTTAATGATTTTCGGTAACAAGAAGATCAATACAGACAAAGGAAAAAGAATAGCGTGTTGGTTACCTGAAAACCGTGTATCAAATCGCCCCCATGTGACTGACATTGTTTCCTCGCTTCGTCGAAAGAACCGCCTTTAGCTACGTTGAATTCGTAGCAATTTCTGGAAAAGGCAGCTAACTCAATGTCGGCAGATGCGCCTGCAGGTGCACATCGGTCGTTGGAAAATTCTGTGTAATAAAAATAGGATTGAGAAGTTGAGCTTAACACCGTAATACTTTTGAAAAATAAATGTAATAGATACCCAAAAAGATCGAAAACTACACGATGATAAAAGTTTTACTCAATATATTTACACGATTAGGTACTTAAATGTACGAAGTGGCATGGAAATAGAACTTCGAAGAAAAAACCTGTTCTGAAGACGTGTGAATAGGATCTACAAATTAGGAAGCAACAGGAATCTTAACAGTCCATAAGTTCAAGTTGTAGAAGCTTGTTATAAGTTTCTTGTTGTACCAACTTGCAATTTTTAACAATATATTTTACCTTCAGTTGTGAAAACTTCCACCTCGCATAACGATAACGAGCCCTCTACCCCCACCAACTGGAGGAAAACGTGTTGTCCAATCAAAGGACGCGCGCATGTAAAAGTCTTGGTTACACCTTCATCTGCAAGGAAAAAAAAATTAAATTAAAATAGTAAGGTAAATAATTAAACAAACATCCTAAATTTTATTAGTTCTCAATTTGAACTTCGGCTATTTACTTAATTTTCATCATAACATTACGTGTACCAACACATAAAAATATGGGGGTGGTTTTCAAACTAAAAAATCCAAGTACATACATGACCCGCAAATTTTCAACTGTTTCTGCTAATTATAACCGCTGGGCGCTGCCCAACAGTACTTAGTAGCAAAGACAATGCAAGGTCGGCGTAGACAATAGTTAAGGACTTCCTACTCGACAATTAATGATGATTATTATTGCACATTACAAACACGCAGAGCATGATCGAATCCCGACGCAAATGAATTGACGTTCCATGTCAAAGTGGACATTTGACTGGACACGCAATTTCATCGACGATTCGAGAGTACAAGAGTACTTTTGATTTCTCTAATGATATTGTCTTGACCAACAATCCAAGATGTCTCTAACAATCCAAGATACCCTTAACTATCCAAGTATGAAACTTCAATAAAGCCTTTGCGTTACTGATGTTCAAGATTGCATAACTTTATGAAATGTTTCTGATGTATTTTATTGAACTTCAGAATATCAGTGATATTGTCTTTGTTTTACGTATGCATTCAATGTCTATTTCTGTATCGTTAGAAAACTCAGGTTGGTAGAAAGTTAATTATCCTGGTTTGTACTTTGTTAGACCTAGATAGGAGTATTGCTAAATAACTACAGTTATCTTTTCTTAATATAATTAAAAAAATAACCGTTTATAAGTGACTAGTAGTTAAAATTAATTGTAGGTTTTCATAACACAGATATCATCTCTATTTGCCCTATAAAATACTAAGTCTACGTTCTTGTTTATTAAGGAGAACGCATGACCAATTGAGGCTACTAAATGTCCTGTTACCAACCATGGGATTACGTTGTAAAAGTGTTGATTACGCCACAGTTACGACTGTCGGTCGGCGTAATAAAGAACGTGCCGCTTTAACGTACGACACTTTTATTAATTGTGAGAATCGTTTAAATCACCAATTGTACTTGTTGCTCGGCGCTTCAGTTGTATTTTAGAAAGTGTATTATCTCATTACTCTCGCGATCTGAACCATAGATTTAGTTTAAGAGAAGAACAATTGCGGAGATTCAACGTTATATTACATAAAAAATCTTTTTGTGACTTTAGGACATGAACCTAGACGATGAATAAAAATAATAATTCCACCCCTTCCCTCCTCTTAAATATTACTGGGCTCTGTATCACAATTTTTTTCATTTTACTGTGATATATTAAAATATTTTTCAGTTGCAATATTACTCGTAGTTGTTCAATGAGCGATTTTCTCGCTTCGGTATTGCATAGTTCGTTCTATCGATATTTCGGAACGGTACCGCTAGAAGGTCTTCGCGACGCTTCATTAACAGCGATCCCTTTTGTCGCCAATTTACTTTGCCCGATAGTAAAGTTTTTATAGGTAGGTCTTGTATACCTATATATTATAAGCTTTAGCTAACCTATTTTGCGTTAGAACGATTATATCTCACATTTCACGCTACGTGCAGCGCAACAGCGATTGTTTCGCTTTACAATATCCATTCTGTTATAAATCTATGATACAAACAATAACGCTTTTACCTCAGTCTAATTTAGATCAGTTCATAATTTAAATATCCAAGCCAGAGGTACGGTGAACCGTATCGCCCTTCACCGCTTTTCGTGTTTTTACTTGCGAAATCTTTACATAAACAATCTCATTAGCAAAGTATAATGTTAATGTGATTCCTGTGGATATGTTTTACCATTTTTATTACCACTTTATTCCATAATCGCTACAATTATTCCGTGTTCTAACATTAGTGAATACATTTGAAGAGTTCTTGGACTAATTATTCACAATGTGTAACGTATTACTCGTAGACGATGTGATGTAAAGTCAGGTTCTAAGTTTGTTTATCATTACATAATTTATGAACGAGCGGTAGCGCGGCGTGCACTTTGTATTTATTAGGAGTCGTTAACGGTCATGCGACATTGTAATTACGGGACTCTCTTGTTTTTATTAGAAGCGCCAGTTTTCTCTGTACAGTTACTTCACGACTTGCTTCATTGCTGAGAAATTAAAGTGCTATTCTCCGGATAACAATTAAGCTAAGAGTATTGGATATTTTACAATACAATAGTTGTTTTCAGGCCTTTGAATACTTAGAAAACAATTGACTGAAAATAAAACAAAGGCTACAGCTACGGCGAAAAATTTGAAAGATTGGTAACCACAAATACCTTTAATTGTTTTCATGTCGAATATTTCCATGGTAACACTCGTAACAAACGATATTCTAAAGAGTCGTTGATTTTGTTTTTCCAAGGTGAACTTTGAATATTATTATTCAATAATGTATTATGTAATATAAATTATTAAGTATATAGCTAGTAGACGGTGAAATTTATTTTTATTACTTAGTAGTTTCACTATACATGTGGCCAATGACTACTATGAATGCAGCTCAGACATTATTAGCCGGTTTGCATGGTGTCGGTTCCCATGGAGCGATATCCACATACGAGAGAGCATGTGAACATTTGTGACACGATTTCCACTTTCTTTTGATTGATTGACGTAAGCGTCTGTGTAGGTGGTTGTGCGACTCAACTATTTCATAATATTACTTAGAAAATGAAATGACATTTGTTCTTTGAAACTAGTGAAAGTAGAAAATCTTTGTGAATTTTATATTAAGTAGCAGTCGAGTTACGGATCTAACGTTGGTTAGAGCTTTGTATGGACATTTTAATATATCGTAAATGCGTGTCCTACTAATATGAAACGTCTTTAAAACGAAACGAAATAATAATTAACGGCTCTTCACAGTGGCGAACCTCAATCGTAGGTAGTATAGACTAGAATAGAAAGGGCGTTAGGCCTAAGAAGAAAATCATGAAAATCGCGGGACGAAAATGGATGGCCCAATTAACATTAGCTGTTAATTGATAGAGAGCTTCAAACGAAGAATTTTTCACGGGCCGTCAGTGCTATACGCCACTGTCTCTATGCAAAATATAAAGCAATGAACATCGTATGAAAAGATTTTGACTTCTGAATACGACGAGAGACAAAGTGAGTTGAACTCGATACATTTTTTATCTATCTTTGGTATGAAATTCAGTTACCCCTAAAAAGTTATATTTGGTTTATTCAATATAGTAGCAATTTTAATATGATACGTTGGCATGACCTAATTGATGCGTAAAACTAGAGCAAAAGTTTACATTTATTTACGTTAATGCATTTTAAATGGCATCATATTTAATTTAAACGTAACATTATTTTATAACAGCATTTATCATATCGGTCAAAATCATGAACCGCTATAAAACATATCTTATAAAAATAATTTATAATTGGAGAGCAGTTTTTAACCTTTTACTTTACAAGTTGTAACGTACTTGAGCGCCAGATTTTTTAAACACATTCCTTTTCATAGTTACCTTGGCCTAGGTTTTTCACCTTACTGTCTAGTAAAATCTGGTTGCTAAATTGAATTTAACTCATTTGATAGTGTTTAAATATTGTAAGTAATTTATTTAGGTATATCTATGACGGAAAGAAGACGGTATGTAGGTATGTATGTATTTATTTTTTATTCTTTATTATGCCTTACGTAGGCTTACGTAAATGAAAGTAAAAATGGACAGGAAAAAAACAACTCTATGTACTTAGGATGAAAGAATGTTTGTTTTTGCAAGAGAATTATTGCATTTATAAATGAAATATGTTTACAGTCCATGATATACCACAATTCATAACGTCACATGACACGCACATTTGCCGTGAAGACACGAAAAGACTTCAAATGTTGTTTTTTTCTTTAGATTAAGAATGAGATAGCAAATCAATATCGCAAAGATGTAAGTATTTAAAGCATGCAATGGCGCTCGAAATATTTAAAAAAGCGTAACTTGTCTATAGTTTGATAATAATTGGTTACCAATACAAAGTTTTACATAGATCAAAAAATATACATGAAATAATATCTAATATTTAAGAGTCTCATTGATACTATACTCGTATTGATATTTTGACAACCATATCTTGAAACACGTATAGCATATTATACGGGAATGATTCCGGCTATTCACAACCAAATGAAAGCGAAACTTTTACAAGAGTTGCGTTGATTACAGCTGAAGTTAAATTGAAACTACATACAGTTAAAATGGTACTATAGATAGGTATCTACGAGTATATTTGCCACTAGGTAGTTGCAAAAAGCTGATTTGAGATTGAGGGATATGTTAATCAGAATGCTGTTTAAAAATTGATTGAATAAATTGTCAATTCCCACGAATATATCTACCGATAATATCTGAAGCTAAACCTATTTAATCTTCTCTATAAGTAAGTTCTAGTCTTCTTTGAAAAGATTCTTAGCAGCGATGGGTCTGATAAAATCTGCAGCTGGTATCTACATTGTTACAAAATCGATTAGCATACGTAGTAAGCTCTTGAGCTCTTATAACATACCTCTTTTATTTGTTAATACGCCTTTCCTGCTTCCGCGTCTTATGCAGATTGCAGTCTTCTCGTCCAATCCATAATTATGTTTCGGGAAGTACTTATACTATGTAATAAAATAGATATAATACTTTGTCAGTGTTTTAAAGAGCTCTTCATTATCTTCTTCTTCGATATATGATAGCGAGGCACTTAAATTTTCGATGATCAGATACTAGGTATTAAAGATTTCATAAAGTTCTATTTGTCGAACATGATGTCAATTCTTTCAATGTGTTTTTGGTGGTATTTATCCAGTCGAGATTGCTTTGTTATGAAACCGCAGTTTCATTAAGAAATAGATACACACACGTACTAAGGTATTTTAAAACAATGGTTTTAGAAGTGGGTGTCCTAATAATTCATCGATAGTCCATAAAATAGTGAGGCTAGGGGGTTCTGCGATTAGTTGCCATAGTTTCACCATCGCCCTATTTTCACGTCTATAAACATCGTAAAACAACGCCAAATGTTTTTCTTCACGGCAAATGTTTTTCTTTTCACAACGGGGCGATGATTCATGTTGTAATCACAAATCTATTTCATACCGGAATCCACTTCATATTTTCTTACGCCTTCCGATATTAGAGTGAGTTAATGGACGTTTTTTACAGCTTCTTAATGATTGATATACTCGTGCATTATGAACGTGTACCGCGTGTACGTCGGTTAGGTTCGTCACCGGTATGTTTCCAATCTATCTATAACACCAAATAAATTGGACTTTACATTTTCTATGTTATAAGGCGCATACAGTAATATCAAAGTAATTAATTTATAATGCTAAAGGTAGCGCCTTTGTTTTTTGAATTTAATTAACTTTTGAATCGGTATAAAACAAGCTATTCTACGCAAGTTAGAAAGAATAATAAAATAATAATAAACTTATAAATTAATTCCGAGTGGAGTCTCTCGACATAACTAGGGCAACTGAAACGTTCGCCCACAACTCCAAACCAGGTCGGCAAAGGACCGTCGATTGTATACACTTTACAAGGGCAATATGCAAGCGAGCGAAATAACCGTGTACACGTGTCCTACCAACTTAAGAAATCGAATTCGATGCAAATTTTATACGAGTAATACTTATTTTATATGTATAACTATAATTTTCTATATATTGTATAGTATCGTAGAATTTCACATAATATTTACACCGGCTACGCTACGCTCAACTGCTTTATTATTATTTTGTTGATCAATGTCGTAAATTGATGAGGAGAGTGGTGGGATGTCTGCTACTCATGACTTTTCGAATATTTTTTTTTCAATAAAACCGTTTCACATACAAAGATTTTTAAAATATTATTCTGATGTAAAATCGGCAATAATTCAAGAATACAATAAAATAGAAAAGAATTAGTATCTATCGAGTAAAGAGTGAATTATGTTATCTCTGAGCTAGATCCATGACGGACAGACGGACTTACGGACATAGCAAAAATATTCCTATTTTGGGGTCAGATTTTACTATGAAAACCTAAAAAGAATATACAAATCAAAAAAGCATGCTGCCTCACTGACATCAGGTGCGGGATTCGAACCCACGCTTCCCTTTCGGGAACCAGAACCAATCATCTGGCGCCTTAGACCACTCGGCCAACCTGACTAACAGTTAGTATTACGACACGAATGTCGGCTACCCTATCGTATGCTGCACATGCGCAGTACGCTCCTTCACATTCCATCTACTGTAATCTCTAGTAATTTTTGTAATCTTCAGTAGATCGTCTTAACTCATGAATATAATTTCCGTATAGGTTTATTGACTTCAGCTTATTATCATCCTAATCTCTTTAGTGATTTCTGGATCATTGATTCACTGGCAAATTAATGGACAAACGCAATACCTATGTTTTATCATCTTAGTAACATTGATAAAAAAAAATAAACCTTACAACGGCTATGACGTACGTGAAGGAATTCTAAAAACCAAACGTCTTAAATCACAACCTTTTACATTTATAATATTAGTACGAAAGTAGGATATATTGAATATGACCTGAATATGACATATTGAAGAGTTTATTATACCTACCTAATAAATATAATTATGTAATTAATTTGCTATTTTGTTGGCAGCCATCATTCGATTCTTTTCTTTTGTAAAGTGTACACTATTCTATTAGTCAAGCAGAGTCATTTGATACCCATATTAAAGAAGATGTGAAAAAAATATGTAATCTACCATCTCGTACCGGCGGACATCTTAGATGATACAGATCAAACAATTTCGTATTTTCATCAAAAATAAAGGCGTGAACTAAATATCAGATCAATAGATCACCAGGAATGGGGTCAAATTTCAATGACTAAATTTGACTCAAAGAAACAAATAAACAAAACAAGGCAAGCTAACTGTAACAATTAAAAAATTGGGGTTCTGTTTGTTTTGTCAAAACAACACATTGTTTATAGCTGTTAGAGTATTGTGGCTGTTTAATGAGGGCATCGATAAATTCTATAAACAAACTAAAATTTGATTGCACACCAACATTGTTATAGAAGTGCTACCTGGTTGAATATGGATTTGCACGTACTAACAACATACGGCCTTGTTGAGGGGAAATGTGTGCCGTCGCGTCATTGTCAGTAATACGTGTATAAAGCGATCGTGTTTCCCGCCCTTAATGAAGACTGAACAGGGAAACTCTAGCAATATGCAACCTCGAGAGGGAGACTTAAAATGAAACGAAACCTAACGAATCGCAAAAGTAAGAAAGTGAGATAGTATCTTGGGGTTAATTGCGGAAACTTCCAAAGTAACTGTACATAAAATCAAAATACATATAACGACATAAAATATGCATATTTTTTAATTTATTAGTTGAAGGTAAATTAACCTTTATAACGTCTACTAAATAAATTATTAACAGTGACTAATTCACAAACAACGCACAACCTGACGAACTGTATGACAGGTTCTTTAGAAGTAAAGTATACAATGTGTTGTAGAGGGTTGAAGCACAATATTGAGATAATCCGCATAATTAATTCTAACATTGATTGAATTATCGATTTCGTTACATAATACTGTTTCTGATCAAAATAATCACTTTTAATCTTAGTGAATTTGTGTGAACTTACCGATGGTTCCCGGAAACCAAGCACAAAGGGGATTTCTCTGAAGGTCCGAGCTGCTATTTCCCACGCGAATTTCCAGATCTTGCAGAGGTTGATGACCTGGGGACAAAGATAAAGTTTAGTTCCAGAAAACCAACTTACCATACAGTACCGTATCTTAAGTCTATTGCTGTCTTCTATACGACCCTACTCTATTGGACACTGTCTGCCGTAGCATTGTTTTATTACATTCAAATAATTAGGTACATATTCGTTATTGACAATATTAACGACAATAAAACTGTATAGCTGCCTACTAAGGCAAACTTTCTAACCACTTAGGACTTTTAAATACAAGAATGATAGTGTAGTATTAGGTATACAAGTTCAATCCTTGTACATACAAGTTCATGCTATTGGTAATAATTATACACAAGTATTCAAGTATTTCATGTTCTAAATAGTGTTTATATAAAGTCTAGCAATTGAGAAAGTTTTACCCCTCTGAATTTAAGAAACCATGCAAGTGAATCTGACTGGCTTTACATAAACGATGCTAAAAACACCAATAGGGCCAAGAACGAGCTATTTTTTTTTTCTCGAATGTTTATTGTGAAAGCTTTGAGTGGAAACTGTAAAACTTCAGGCTTTCAGATTCAAGTTAAAAATAGAATCTGCAAGAGAACTCTAATAAAATTAGTTAAGTAAAATATAGCGTGCCTGAATACAAGCAGTGAAGGGTTTCTTAGCCTGGGTAAATTTAAAATGTTGTTATTTTTGTTATTAGTTAGCAAAAACGAATCTGTATTTCTCAATATTTTTCGTTGCCAGTACGAAAAACAACTCCAAAAAATTATATTTTGAGGACTTCATAGATCGGTATCTTCCCTCTACATGTGAGGATGTCTTATTTTGTCTATATTGTCTTTTGTTATTTACTAAAAACCTTATGAGTAGAAGCATAAACTTCATCAAATCAAGTTTAAAATTGAACGACTTTAATTTAGAGCAAAATATACCTAGCTTGTTTGTCATACACGATCGTTGGTCAAATAAGCGTCACCGTACCGTGAACACATGACACACACGTTTTCGTTTCTGCTCGCCATATATAAACCAATATTTGTTATTGATTCAATCGGCTTCAATACTATAGCTCATAAATACCATGATTTCAGTTTATTCCCTGCTGATTCCATAAATGTGTATTATATTTGAACCGTAATGAAATGTCACACAGTTATTTAATGTCTCTGCTATCCTATTTAGCTTCATTTAGGCAGATGGATCTAACCCAGCTAAAAAGGAAATAAAAATAAATATGAATATTTTAACGTACACAGTTATGTTAAGTTACACCTGAGGGTGTCTTTTGGGATGTAATAATTATGCTTTTGGAAATCACAGGGGTTTAAATTAATGAGATTTTTTCCTACGGTGTTTTATACATAGTACCTACCTAGTATAGTTTTTACATATCTGACCAACTGTCACCCTCCTATTGATAAATATTATGTATTAATTTAACACGATGAATGTTTTTGTCAAGATAACGATCGTGCCAGGTCCCACAGAAACTGTCTTTCTAATGAGTTTATTCAATTATGCATCCTGTGTCATTGTGTGGATTTCTCCAGTAATTAAAACGTTTTCACTGTCGCATTATTGTATTCCTTTGTTTCTTGGGAAATTTCACTGACTTCGTTGGTTTTGCCGCGTAAATAAGTGCTACTTTAATATTTTCATAGGATGAATTATTTCAATTGAATATTATTACTCTCAGCGACACAAGTTGTTTAGAAAAAAATGTCTGTGTAGATATTACTTACCATAATAGAGTCGGTTTCTAGAACAATTTCAGTTTTCATCTACTTGTTTAGTTAAAGATCGGGTTCGAAATGTTAGGGACCAACAATATACAAACAAACCTACGTCTCTTTTATAAAAACCTTTAAGAGAGAGAGGTACCTAACTACCTAAGCGTAATCAGAAGAAACATCATGCAATGGCATTATACTTATATGTATGTATATTGCAGCACAGCACCAGAGTTTGATTCATAATTATACTATTGACATCTCAAATAATGATTTTGTCAGCTTTGTAATTTTCGCAAAATCACCATCAAATGAAATTACAATGCATTAATAGGTATATTTAATTACATTCCAGCATTCTCGTTGTTTCCATCCCCATCCAATTGTTATTAGTTATTTCAACCACAGACTAAATAGCTGTGTACAATAAAGTATGTTAGATATTCAAATTAACATTTACGTAAAAAAATTAAATTTAGGGCAAATATGCTCTCAAAAATCTTTAATTAATGAAAATATAAATATCTGTTGCAGAAGTCTTTTGCTTCAGAACCAGCAAGCTTTCTCATTAAAGGCTTTCCCACTGGCTATTTACAACAAAGTTAAAGATTTACCTTGTAAAAGGTGCAATTTTATCCCAACAGGTCAATTTAAGGTAGTAGTAAGGTTACTGGCTAATTAACAAGACCGTCGGTTCTACATTTAAAAAGTGCAATTTTACAATTAAGTTTATTTTACCTAGTAACCTACGTGTGACCTTTAGCCTCGATTGCCTGGAAGTGCCCCAGAAAAGTTACTGGCAGTCAACTTCCGACCAAACGTTTCAATAATTATATTTACATCTCTAGTTGGATATAAATAGAATAAGAGTGTTAATAGAATAATTGTGTAATAGAGTAAATGTTAGATATAAATAGAATAAGTGTCTATTTTAAATATCTAATATTTATAATAAATGTTTAATAGAAAGGCTATTTTTAAATTGGCTCTGTTGGTTCCGGGTCTTTAGAAATTTGTGAACCAATTAACACGGAACTTTTACTGGCAGATACTCGTATATCTAATATGAATAGATATGAGGAGTAACTTAAACTATTTTTAATTTAACAAATGTCTCAGTATCTAATGTAAGTATACAAGTTAATGTAACCTACGCGAACGAACTGGAAGTCGATTATAAAGGTAATAAAACAAAGAGTTATCATATCAATTTACCACAGCAGCCTCTAGTTGTGACCCTGACGACTTTGACTGCGTAGTGTCTCAGGAGGTCGACCTGCCACCAAGGTGAGGCTTCTCTCTGTGTCTCTGTACACCGCTTGCCGTCGTGTTCTGTGGTTTTCTCACCATCGTTCCCATTTGCAGCATTACCTCCGCGAACCGTAGTGGACTGATTCGCCGGCTTACGAAATGCGACGTTTGTGCCTAGAAACAAAAGAGTTTATAATGTTAATTTCCCGTGGCATTACTTAATCGCACTTTTGTTTCTTTTTTTTCCAATGCAATTTTTTTCACTTTCTTCGATAGTAAGGTCAGTAGGGAGTTAAAATCTATTTGGCTCTCTTCACTTTGAATTAAAATGGAACAAAGGAATTATATTAAAAAAGAAAAAAAACGAAACGAATGGTGCGGTGAATGAAAATAAGAGTAGCAAAGTTACGTTCAATTTGCAACTTGCAAAACGGAATATTAATCTATTCTACTATAATCTATTATAAATTGGAACGGCTATTGCGAATGCAAGAGCTTTGAAAAAATATAAATTATGTAGTTATCTTTATGTCAAATTCTCAGTAAGGCGCGTTACTCCGTCGGTTCCGGTTGATATCGTTACGTCACAGTCGTTAAGCTATGTCGGAGGCCGTTGGGGGCTTTTCGACATTTGGGTTGACCACTAAATCCTCCGCAAATCAGCATTGGAGCGTAGCAGAGGCCTTCTTACTTGTGAGGAGAGATCCTTGCTAACTAGCTATCGTCAGTAGGTGCCTACGTCTACTTCTAAAATTTAGGGTTGGCGCAAACGACCGGAATTCGCATCAGGAATCGGAATCTGAGTTCTGCCTGGAACTGACGTACGGAATTTATCAGATTTTGAATTACGAGTAGGTAATACTGACAGTAAGAGAAAGTAGGGTATAAACATCCAGGGGTACATCGTGCCGACGCGAACATTTCCTTAACAGAAAAAGGCTTCCTCAACGCTGTTCTCCGCAACTTAAAATTCAGAGTCTGAAAATTCCGGGCAGTTGCGTCCGCCCTTAATGCAGCATTTAACTACATCTAGTAATAAGTTACTTACTTACCACAAAAAGGCACATCGGAGGTCCAGTCTCCTCTCAAGGTACATTCTCTCTGATGAGCGCCGAATAGCTCATACCCATCATCACATTCGTATTTGGCGATAGTACCAGGAACGATGTCTACATCACTTGGTAATGTCACCCTGGCATTGGCAGGAACGGCTGGATGACCGCATCTTTTCTCGCCTAGAAAAAAAAGACAGTTTAATTTTAGAACACATTTTTTTTAAAGTGGATTATTGTAAATATTAGGTAGGTAAAGTTTACATGGCGATGAATTGCAGTAAGCTACATTGTATGTAGATAAAATAAGAGTCAAAATTATCACAAAAGTTTTTGCACATAAAATAATACACTACACCCACACTACTTTTGAAGCTAACCAGTGAATCCAATGAACCGAGTCTATTGTTTGATATATATTATGGTCGAACTTTAACCACAGAGCTTGTGTTGTGTTATTATTAATTTAAAGTGCTTAAAAATAATTTATTTATAAAAAGTACAGCTGTACTCTAAAATAATATTTCATTAAGAAAAGTACAGCAGTATCTATTAAGGACGTTTGAAATATGAAATAGCAGTTTGTTTTTGTCCGTGTTACTAATTAATGAATTTACCTTCCAACATCACAGTATATCTTGTACGAGTATTATTGGGGCTTATAAATTATGTTAATGGCCGAGTTTCTTCTCTCTTTGTTTTAAAAACGAAACAATGACCAAAAACTTTTACGTAAGTTGCCATGGCATACATGCTTAAAAAAATCATGTTTACATCAAACATACAGCCTATACGAGCAAAGAAAATCATCAAACATGCAAGGAGCAATAACAAGGAGTCAATCAAAATTTCCATCAAACACGTAGCTTATTTATCAGACAGGTCAAAAATAGCCCTACCAGGATGATCAAACATTAATGGCAAACTTGTAAAACTTGTCGTAGCTCGCGAACTGTATCCGGCTTTTTGACTCTTTGGCTGTGGCTTTTCCGCGAAATGTCTAATGCAGGCACGGAATATTACATTAATATATGAATACTTATTTGCAGCTAGGACTTATTTAGCAACGCTCAACTCGGGGGGAAAGGTGGTAACTTTTAAACCATTTCCGTAAAAACGTCTCCTACAAGCAAAGCTTAAATAAAAAAAATCGCATTGAATAAAGTCAAATTGTGTAATGTCTATATTTGTCTCTTTCCGAAGACAAGATTTCCGACCTCTGGTCTAGCTTTAGCTTCACAATACATACTTGAATGACCACGAAGTCTTACTCGTCCTAAGTGAGTTTTGAGTACGTTGTAACCGTCCAATTCCGATATGCAACACAGTGACCGATCGAGGAGCCATCGTTACGCCAGGAAAGTCGACTTATGCAATATTCGACTACACACGTGATGCATAATGCATTGCATGCCGTAACAAGCTCATTTACGGCGTAGTACTCGGCTGAGATTACTTTTTACGATATAAAAAGGTACATTTCTATTTTCGGCTGGATATTGCAAATTGATTCATTAGCATTTATTAGACCCCTCACTTCGAAGCCGTAGTGTGTTGTTTTGTTGTAAGTTTTAATTATGACGTAGCAAAAGTTAGCACTTAGCTACGTAGCTACGTAAGTAACTACTTACCAACGGTGAAAATGTAGTACATAATTGTAATTCATCGTATTCCGGTTCTTGGTATTTGGTAATTAATAAAATGTTGTGACTATAAAAAGTTAACAATAATACTACAGTACTTAATCAAGCGTCACTTATTTAATTGTATCTAATAATAAATATTTCTGCGTAGTTATGAAATATGTTTATTATGAAATTGTGGCCCAATAACCGCAACGTTATTACCGGAATTTAAATTTAACTACAGTTTCGTGATACACCAAATGCCATTGCCCAAATTGAGGTTAGTTTGACATTTTGTTTATTTTCAGCCCGCGGTCAATGGTAATCATTTCCTTCCAATATTCTGCACTTAAAGTGGATGAATTGAAACGTACCACGTATTTCTGTATAAAACTGTCGCAACTTATTTTACAAATCGGTCGTGCAGGTTTCGTTAAGGATTTAAATACATAGTTTAAGTATTCCACACAAACAAATTGTGGTACTACTCTGTCCTTTTTATTACAAGCTTTTATTTAGTTTCACCTGTCCCGGTGTTTGTAATCAAATCTTGCAAGCTAAATTTCACCAACTTCCCGGTGTCCGATTAAGCTGATATTTTGAATAGGTATATTAATAGGATGGAACTTTAATATTATTATGCAATAAAGCTGATCTGATAATGAGGACCGAAGGTGACCATAGGAACTCCTTGAGTGAACAACGCAACCTCATCGAAATTGGACTCGTTTGATTCGTTGTGGCAAGAACATTATTTTTAATACATGTACATGTCGCAGAAAAAAGTATAATAAGATGTACATTATATTGAACATAATTTAGGAACGATTTCGAAATTCAAAATCGATGATATCGGTCGTTTAATCAGCTTTCAGTGATGCTCAATAAACTGATTAGTGTCGTAATACTTAGGCCAAACAGACTTGATATTTTAGTATTAACATGAATGACGTAAACAATACTTTTAATAAGATATTATTCGCAAGTTATGTACCATAAACTTTGATAAACTACAATAGATAATGAAGTCTATTATAGGTTATTATAGGCTATACAAGTATTAATTGAAAATCTAAGCCACAGGCAACTTGTGCCGCCGCGCCGCGATAATAATGAACAGATAAAGAACTTTACCTCGTACTTATTCATACATCTCACATTCATGATACAACTAACTTTAAACACTAACACCATGAAAGTATTAACTAGAGGACCGTTCTCGCTTCGCTTTGGTAAAACTTATACTTATCATCCTCGGAAACAAAACTATAACTATAACATTTATATAAATCGATATAGAAAATATTAGCAAAGTCTAACAGTATTAATTATCTCGCGGAAAAAAATATATTTACCGGGATAAAAAGTGTATGAAGAGGCCCCAGTTATTAGTAAAAACATTCTAAATCCTTAAAACGGTTTCCGAGTGATTATCGAACACAACAATAAAAGTAAAATATGAAACCTAATGATAAGGTATTAAATTAATAAATTGAATAGGTAGTAGTATTTCCAATCCGATGTACCTAAATGCAGTATACCTATTAGTTACATAAAATAGGAGAAATAGCTCAAATAGATAATAATAGATATGTCGAAGCGGTGAAATTGTTATCTAATATTCTAAAATTAGGTCGGTGCTTGCATACCTAGGTTGCAAAATTAATCGCTGCCAAATACAGATGAATAGATACGTGACGAAAGCGTACCCACCTGGATTTTGATGAATTTCACTGCTAGCACGATCATAATTTAGTTATAGAGTATGTAATCTCTGCATTCAACGTGTAGTATAGGTACCTACTAACAATGCAAGTTTAACTTATAAGTTCCTGTTCAATTTTCTAATCGTTCATACACTTTGTATAAACCCGAGTTTTGTTATATTAGTGTTTCAGGACTTATTTTGAAAGCTATTATTAAATTGTTGTAGATACTTACTCGATGTATTTTGTGCTATAAATGACTTTTTTAAGATAAATCTATCAGTATATTTGTATTTAATTAATCCACTTATTCTTTGTTAAGCAGGTCTTTGAAAGTGAGTAAAGCGTCTAAATTTGCGTTTTATTATTGAAATGAAAATAAGCTAATAAAACAAAGTATTTTTAGATAGATACCTTACCTACATAATACATCATAATGCCTGTAATTTAATTTTTACATCGTCGTTTCTACATTTATAAACTTCAACAGACAATAGTTGTTAAAAGAGTTCATAGATGGCGCTAGGAATATCATTCAGCTTACTGCTATTCTGAAGTTCCGGAATGAAGTAGGTAACAAGCAGAGACATTGGGTACCATGTCTCTGGTAACAAGTTTTGTCTTAGTTTCTGCGCTTGATTGCCATGTTAGTTCGACTGTACGTTTACTGTTTAGCTTAAAAACCCTCAAAAACATTGTAATTTTGGTAAGAGTATACCCAATATTAATACGTAGACAAGGTATGAATAAGAATAAAATCTAAAAAAAATTTTTTTGGGGTACCTGTCATAAAAAGTGGGATGATTTTTTTCTCATTAATC
>LGAG01000201.1:227206-275978 GCA_001278395.1 Lerema accius
AGTCAATTTATCGACGAAGGCTATATAGGCTATATAAAACTACGCTAAGATAAATAAGAGAGGAGCAGCAAAAAAAAAAAAATTGCGAAAACGGGAAAATCACGCAGGCGGAGCAGTGGGCGATTGATAGTACTTAATTATAGTGGTAGTGTTCGAAAAATGTCGTATGTAATGGTTGTAAATCTTGTAAACATATCTTACGTAGATATAGATTTGAGCTACTTGATTTAGATATTCTATTTTAAACTTTGCTATTCTATTTTAGACTTCACTATTTGTGATAGGGATAATATCATATTAAGACATTTCTGTAGCGGTATTAGGTACGTATTAGAGTCAACATTGTCAATAGCAATCCGCAGTTCAGATTGTGGTTTGGCGACAAACCTACAGTTGACGTCATTACGGCCACTGCGATGGTCCATCCTTTGACAATATTCTCATTGTGAGCCTGACTGCTTCTCGTGATAATTCTGGGAATACTGTTTTCAGAACTAATTCCCTTTGGTTTAAGATGGTCACAGTATTGAAATATTCCCAGATATAAAAATTATAACGTTATACTTATTTATTAAGTTTGGTTTGGTTCATTTGTGGTCAACTATAAATCTTCAACATATTTATACAAAAAACTTGAGCTTTAAAAATGGGAGGGCTTGCTTATTTAATTTTTACTAATTAGTTATTAATAATATTTACAGTTTAAAAGATATAAAACAACAAATATGATTGTGATATTTACAAGAAATAAAAAATATCCGACATAACCACCTACATTTGTTTTATACTTTGTAGTAAAAAATACTTTTATATTCTATTTATTCCATTCGCGGACAATTAATGAGACATTATAACATCATTATTTTAATTATGTTGGTTCTATGGCTGTGTTAATGAGGCTTTGCCATATTAGATTGCTTTGTCTGTTAGCAAAAACTTGTTGTTCTATTGTCTTTAGCTAAGATTTTATCAATCGGGCTTTGGGATATTATCTCGAAATAAACTAAGTATAGAAAACACTTGTAACAATCAAATACAATTTCCTGTCGTAGGTTTTCCTGTATATCCTAGAAGTGCAGGGGTACTCAAACAGGATGTGAATATTTTTAACCGACTTCAAAGAAAACGAAGAGGTTATCAATTCGACCGTATTTTTAATTTATTTATATTACATCAGAACTTTTTACTGGGTAGACCGATTTTGGTAATTCTTTTTTTGTTTGAAAGCTGATAGTTTCCCATTGGTCTCATTTGAATTTTATCAAAATCGCTAAGGTAGATTTCCAGATATTGACCAAAATGTCGGGTTTATAGGGCTGTCGAACGGCCCTGTTGATGAGTCATAATCACGGAATAATTTGGGTTAATCATAAATATTTTTTTTTTACTTTTTTTACTGTTTAATTACTTTTTAATTGACTTTTGAAGTCGGTTTTTTTTTGTTAAGAATAATCAACTACCTATTGCTATTCCTAATCTTGTTAGGATAAGGATACTTTGGAAAATGAAAACGTACAATTAGATGCGGATTTACTACATAGGATTTGCACTTATTAAAACGTGTATTAAAAATAAAACTACGAACTTTTATTGGTACCAATTATTAAAATAATATTTTAATCCAGTAATAAAAAATAATCAAACGTCGCCCCTTATACTTCTAACGTCAAGATATAATTTAAAAATACTTTCATTGCCTTGGTCAAGGACGCAATAGAAACTCTAGCAGGTGTATTGTCGATGTCAAGAATAGCATTCCATTGGCAAATTACACTGTCCGAAGACAGTGGTTTTCATGAATAATAACGTATGTGCACACGCGTTTTCCAACTCCACCAAATCGATAGCGTAATGGACGGTGAACCACTCGATTATTTATCGACATTTAGGGAATCATGGACGTCAATCTTCAACATTTATGTGAACTGGACTACCTACAGTACTACCTACGAGTACTTTGTACTTTTTTACTTCGTACTACTACTACTTTTTTTTCTTTTTGACGACCCCGTAGCCTTGTTGGTAGTGATCCTGCCTGCGAAGCGAGGGGTCCCGGGTTCGATTCCCGGCCGGGGCAGATATTTATGTGACAGATAGATGTTTGTTTTCGGCTCATGGGCGTTAGTGATGTGTTATTTGTGTTGTCAATGCTACCCGCTACACAGGGAATCCTACTGCGGGGGTATGAGTGTGTTTTTTTTTCTTTTCTTTACATATTTAAGTTTTTCAAAATACGTTAAGGACTAAATAATTTTTTTTGTAATGTCACACAAAAATATTACCTATGTAGGTGCTGATGTTAACATTATAAAGTTATAAATCCCAAAACTGTATTCAAATTTGATACACTACTATATCTTACATTATTGCAATTGAGCCATAGAGTATTTTGGCCACACGAAGTGTATCATTAGCTAACCGTAGCTAATTTCGTCTTAACCAAAACGAGGTTGTCGACAACTTCGCGGCCTTCATAACGCATTAAGGTGTTAAAGATTCAGATGATCTATTGCCTCAGTTTACCGTCGAGAAAGAGAAATCATAGTCGTTCCATTCCACAGATATATTTACCGATATTTTAAATGGTCATTCGGAGTAAACACGCTGCCTACATGTCTTGTTATGTTTTAAACGAGGGCTCTATGTAATGTAGAGTTGTTGAAATTGTAAACTGAAACGTAATTATATTATTTTTAATTTTTCCGATTCGGATAACCTAAATCACTTTGTTGACCTATATTATATGAAAGAGCTATTTGACTGCTTTATATGGACGCACATATAAATTGCGGACGGTATTCACTCGAATTGAAGCCGGTTTTTTATTTTTATTTTGAGGATGTTTATAAATTTTATATTTACGTTATATAGTTTTAGTGGTTTCGTTTTTGTGAATTATTAGGTAGTAAATATGTTTTAATTCATTTTCTTGTATAAAAATTGTTTCCGTATGTTTATGACCAACGGTCAAATAGATAATTTCGTTAAAAATGCGGTTTGTTACAAATATTAATTTTATACTTCGTACAATCACTCTTAAATATTCCCAATGGCTAGCCTTACTTAATCCACATTGTTTGACATAAACTTAGATTAATAAATAATTCTTTAAGGTACGTAAACAGCTAAATAGTAAACTAGAATAAGTAGTGATAAGTAAGGTAAGTGAAGTGTATTGAGAGCAAGGGGTCGAGTGATTCCTCGCGCGTCCGAGATGCCGGCTGCTAACGGTGACCGATTGTTCTAAACATAAAAACCTATAGTGATGTGCCACATTACGTGCCGGTGTCGGTGTTAAGCGACGGCGTTCTCTAGGGCACCGTCGACCACGTATAGTGTTTTCATGTTAGGCCACACGTGAGCTTGCTAGGAATGCGTAACACATCATAGGATGTTCATGTTCACAGTTAAAACTGGTTACCACCCATTTAGGGTAATAAATTCGTATTCTTGAAATTTAAACTACTTAGGGTATGATTTTCTTAATCTTTTGGTCATGTGGTATGTGGCGGCCATTTTGAGTATTATTCAAACTTGTTAATGCCTTATTGAAAGAGTGGAAAATATGCATCCTGTAAAAATATGAATGCTAATTTTATTTGTTTGTTTTGTCTTACGACTAGATACTGTAGTTGTAGTACAAAGTGAATAGATCAGTTGACTCTGATGTCCGAGCTTGGTTTGTTGCCGATCTACCCACAAGACGCCCACATATGTCTTATATCTGATGAAGTAGATTCACACCCCGCTCAGTCACCCTTGCTGACCATACATAATTGTATTTATTCAGAAATAAGGTCATCAAATTTTGGGTCAACTAGTCAAAAGTAAAAGGGTATAACTACAATTTTACCCACACATGACACAGTCAAGTTAAATTAGCTTCTATTAAACTGACTTTCTATGTGAATACGCCCTTTGTGAACGTTTACGAGAATCGTCAAATGGTAGGTAACGTTACATTGTCGCGCGGATAAACTAGCAATCTTCATTAATGTTCAGGTGCGATGATGTAGGTACGTAATTAAGATTTATGTAGTTAGATATTTAATTTCTTTGACATACATACCGGAGTAACTGAAGTAGGTCTCTAACCACAACTTTTCAGTTACTACGCGATGAAACTACAGTCGAACTGGGTAACTTAGACTTTCAGTAGAACTTTTGAAAATGGTATTTTCTTTGGCTTTGATTCAAGGAACGTGTGAAAACTTTTAATATTAAAACAGAAATCCAACTTTGCGCAATGGTTTTGACACCAACATACCCACATACGGCTAAGTATAATTTTAATTAATAGGTATGCAAGTAAAATAGGAAAAGTAATCCCACAACAAACAGATGATTTAAAATATGTTAAGTTGTTGATAACAAATACTGAAGACGAATATGTATCGTGTAGGTATGCATTAGAATATAACGCAATATTAAAAGATTTTTTTTAAAAACCTTTTATTACTTGTTAATAAGAAAAATAACTAAAAAGTTAAAAAGTGCAAAATTTCAAGTCCCTACTGTTAACCGTTGAGGAGTTCAATCGTCTGGAGCCAATCCTGGTAGCAGTATCACATCATGCTTATTTTAGACATACATTGTCATCAGGACTGAGCAAATTTTACAGATGTGTAAAATTTTAGCTTAATTGGACACCGGAAAGAGGATGAAATTTATTACAAACACCGGAACAGGTGAAACTAAATAAAAGCTTGTAATAAAAGAAAGACTCCGCTAATGCTCTTAACTTGTTACAAATGGTCAAAATGGTTAAATTGGTCAAGATGCTACTGGAACTAACTGGCCGTTCGTGACGAAGTGACGTGATTTGCTAAACGGAATACGACCGCAGGACTAACTGGGTTAAGGGCCTGTAATACTCGTTGTAGTTGGAGTATATGCACTTCTTATTAAACGTACTTACATAAGTGCATCGTGTAAAAGTAGAAGTATTCTGGGATATCACGGAATTTTTAAATAGTACCTACCTATGTAACAATACACATTTATAGTTCTATATTTAGATTCCCTGTTTCGTGGGAGCCATAGAAATGAAAAGACACATACTCAAACTTAGAACAAAAATTTTAATTTATCGTTAAAATTTCTACCTCGCTAGGAATCGCAGCAAAGACCTATTGAATGGGGTCTGGTGAAGTAACCATTGCGCCAATCAGTTTATCGACAACGACTTTACTAAATTAAAAAAAAAATACAATATCTAAAGGCGATTAAGTAATTACTATCAAAATAAGGGATTCTGAATATTTCTTGAGGTCTCTGATGATTTGAATTTGAATTTGTAGGGAGTATGAGCTGTCAGTTAATATAATTTAGATAGATTATACCCACTATAATTATTTGCAGACGGCAAACTAAACAATGTATTATTTATTATTATAAATATGTTCAAGTTGTTAAACAATTCATTTAAGGATACGCGATACTATTGGTAGGTAAAATCTACGTTTAATTGTGGGAAAATTGTTACAATGGACTCAGTTACGACATTACCGGTTACCCTTGAGAGCTTAATATCTGGTATGTAGTACTGTGTAGTAATTTATTTACCTGATGGCATTTATTCTCACACAATACCCTGTTTTTTCGGCACTAGACTACATGTAAATGTTCTTAAAGAAGTATTTTTCTCGAACAATGAACACTACGAACAATAGGGGTCTCGAAAAACAATCCTTTTGGGAGCATATATTATACAAAACACTTTTAACATAACTAAGAACAGACAACCTAAAGTTTCTAACTTAATTCATACATGTTACTTTTATATTGACACTGACAGCTGATTCGGTAAAGTTCCATGAAAGTCCTTATATATCTTTTAGTCTAAATAATTATTCTGTAAAATTATATCGTACTCATTTTATATAGTTGGCAAATGAATAGATACACCACCAGCAGCTGACCGCATTATTGACACAAATTTCCGGCCAGGAATAGTATTTCCGTTTCATTCACGCTTTAGGAATTTAATTGAAATATTCCTACATTCATAATATTAACGTCCAATTTTCACTGTAGAAACAATTTCCACAAATCCAGTATTTTATTTTAAGCGTCTAACTAAAGAGTAAACGGTGGTTTTTTTTTTAATGTCGGCATTAGTAAATCTCTACCTGTTACTTATTCACCTATCGACTCTATCTATTACTGAAATAATATAACAGTAATATTAAATCATACCGTACATTAGCGTATTAAAGTCATGTTCATTGTCCTAAATAAACCATGTCATATTAAAGACTGCGTTATCGATTAGTGTTTCAACAAACTTCTTCTAAAGACATTGTTCTTCCTCCTGCGGACGTGGTATATGTTCTCCAGATGTCGACAAATTGTGTTGAATGATTTATTGTAAGTGTGTCATAATGGTTAAAGGTTTTTTTGTCTGTTTTTACGACGAAGGATTTGGGGTACAGTCGAGTGAGTAATAAAACAACTTTGTGTGGTCTACGAGCGGTCTGGTTTGGATTTAGACGGATTGTTCACTTTTAGGTATGGGTGTCTGTCTGTCGGGTGAACTTTGAAATTAAGTTATTACAAACAAGTTTAATATTATATCATCTGCGACGTAACTACGATATATAATAGAGTATGTATACCGATATTACCTTCATATACTGCGGTTAGAAATTCCCTAGATCATGGTAAATCCATATTAAATTTAGTTAAATGTCAAATGTAATTAAGCCGTAATATGACATCCTGTTCTCGATAGCAAAGTTACAACTAAAGCAATTAGGTTCACCCGATACGCAGTTAGGGCATAGGATGTTTACCTAGACCGTTGAACCGAAACCGTCTCTCCCTCAACCGGAAACATGGAAGGTAATTATTGGTAACCTTTGTACATTTAGTAAGGGGTGAGACTGTGTTTTATTCCTGCGTAATTTGTAGTAACCATTCTGTTTTTATTTGGAATGTATTTGGTAACGACATCGTTTTTATACGAGTTTGAGAATGGTGAATTTGTGTTGTGCGATGCATATGGTTTGTATTTTATTTGTAAAATGTTGGAAGCATCGCTAACTTTTTATTTTAATATTTTATTGCTTCATTTCTACGAATAAAATTTACAAAAATCATTTAAATTTTTACTCTTAATATAAAATCATTTTTGTATTGGAAATTTTTGAATCATATTTTGTAGTTCAGAGTTTTTATTTAGCCGTCACTTGGGTTCGGTATCGACAGATAGAAGCCATGAAGGATGTCTTGGGCAACATAAAAACTTCCTTTTATCGAGTTGGAGCCTATCTGTTGCTTCCTATGCCAATTTAGTTTAGCGTCATGGAGAACTCCTCTTACTTAGAACGAGCATAGGTAGGTACGGTACAAAATAATAAATAAATATAATTCTCATTTCTAGTTTTTTGAATGACCGTATAGTACTTTATAGGTACAAGATTACATCTTGGGCAGTAATACTGCAAATTCCACTGACGGCATATAATGTTTTCAATCACGAGTTGTAATAATTAAACTGTTGCGGACCGAATATTGGATTTATCAGAATCAGGATTAATTAATGGCTTTGAAGCCTTCCTATTCCGTAGTAGGTATTCAACTGGATTCAAGGAAAATAGGGAATGGGATGGAAACGTGCATCAGAAAATTGAACAAAGGAATTAAATTGCACTTTCACGATATCGTTAAGGTACTCACCCTAAGAAATAAATAAAACGTTTACGAACACTTCGTAGAAATAAAATGTAAGTGAACTTCCTTCCAAGATTCTAGTTTAATTTTACACGGGGTTATAGATCTTATGGAAGTTTCATCCAAACATTTGTCACAGCCTAAACGACTTTTATGTCTACGAAGCTCGACCGTGTTTATAATGTTGAAGGTAAACTTATTTCATACATTCACTATACCTAGAACTGTATGTTAATGTAGGTATACAGTTACCGATACGTCATAATTATGATACACTTCAACGGTACATTAATTATTAATTATAATCGAATAATTATGGCAATATCAAGCAATAACTGTTTATTGTAGCGACATTAATTCGAATAAGATACAGTAACTAACGGTAGTTGTAGTCGATAACTTTATCGCCAATTTTGACTTCGGTTTTCTAAATTATCAAGATAAACACTCAATATAATACTAAAAATATCTAATACTTATACCTACTGACATTAAAGAATGTAGTTTGTAATTCTGTGTGTAGGAGGTAATTTTCGGGCCTACTTATTATTGGTATTATAGGATATTTTTGCTTCAGTGGCGATTAATTTAGTGGTGATGGTCGTTCCTCTCTCAAAAAGTAAACTTTTACTAAGTTAAAACTTAACTGTCCCTGGTTAAAATAATTTTTCAATTGTAATTAAAATAATTTGTCACCTTTTCGTAAATTAATACTAAATGTAAAGGGGTTATAAAACAGCATTCCTGAATTTCGTTCAACCGTACCGGAGCTCGAGCAGTATTTTTATTTTAAAAATATACGATTCTGAAACGATCTACTCGTACATCCGTATCTGAATAAAGTGTATTTTTATTGAATTGAAATGAATCAATCTGCTAAAGTGACTTCCAGTTTGATAACTATCTATCGTTTTAAAAACCGTATGCCTAGTTTTCGATATACCCAATGATGTTGGTTATATCGAAATATATTGATAGCAATTGCTTTGCTTACTTATCTGTTTTATAAATATAGCATGGTTACAAAGAAATTAAGTTTATTTCTTCTGACTACGCACTATGAAGTCTGCTTACAATTTGTTTTTTTTTCGTGCATTCGAGGTAGTACAACATTAGGTACCTACTAACTATTTATAGGAGGTTAGTTCAAACACCATAGCTTTAAGATTAAGTATTTATGAGACGTTGAGACCAAGTCGTATCTTTTACTGTACATTGGAGGCTATGACGTCATTATGAGGCTATCAGTTCGTTTGGAACTCAGACCACAAAGTACAAAGACTTAGAGTTCAGTAAAGTTTTTCTGTATTTTTTATTTTACGATTCTAATATTAGTTCCTCCGTTACTCCCATAAATACCTGATTTACCCTTGCAGTGGTCCGAGGTAGGGAACCCAGGATTTAGATTCTAGTGTATTTAATTCTAACAATATTCGTAAACGGTAGTAAGGGTAACTGCTAAGTAGCTACTGTTTCTTAAAATATTTCGAGTTTATATAAAGTCAATAAGAAATGTGAAAGTTTATTAAGATAATGGTTGCGTAGTTAAAATTTATACCTGTAACTGTCGACGGACGTGAAAGAAGTCCTACCAGCCTTCTATCCAAGATTTAAAATTACTTTTCGAACAAGTTTAACATGTTCTTGCGTCCACTATAATACTACTAATTTGAGTTGGTATCTATCTCTAGTTCGTATTACTTTTTAAAAGTATTATATAGTTGAGTAACATGCAACATTTGCGAAAAGTAATTGCACTAAGCTTCGACTGAGAATGCGCGTTGTTGTTTTACCTTTTTGAAGATGTGACTATGTATAATTATTAAATTACTAGCAATCGCTTGCGGCTCTGCCCGCGTAATTTTTCCGTTTTCACATATTTTTTATTGCTACTCCTATTCATTCTTAGCGTGATGTTATATAGCCTTCCTTGATAAATGGACTATCCTACACTTAAAAGAATTTTTCAAATCGGTCCAGTAGTTCCTGAGATTAGGGCATTGAAACATACTTTTCAGCTTTATATTATTCGGATAAATAGGTCCCTTTTATAAAGCTAACGAAAGCCTTTTCCCGTTCTTCGTTCAATGAACCTATGAATGTCGATATATTTTTAATTCAAAACCTAATTCCGGCAACAGACACCCGTCATTTAAGTTGCAGAAACTTACCCGCTTATATTATAATATTTTGACATTAAAGTGGAATGAACAAACTGTTTCCTGGAAATCTTGCCAGTTTCTGAACAAAATAGAAAGTCCGTTGTCGGAAGGTTCTCGGAATCCAACTTACGGAATATTTTGTTAAAAGGTAAGCACTCCTTTTACTGAAATTCTGTTCTGGTTTACCTTCAGGAAGCAAATATTGTAAGTTATTCAAAAAATTACTTGTTTTAATAGCTAAAATGAAAGAGATAAACTACATATTACTGGCTACACCTGGATGCTATTTTTATTCGATTGCTTGAAAATACACACGGAAATGACTTACTGATTTAGATGAAACTTGGCATGTTTGCAACTTATGAAACGGAGCTGGTCTTCGGATACTTTTACTATCGGAAGACGGTTTTTTCCTGTGGGATACTAGGCAATGTTTGTACCGAAACGAAGCGAGGGCGGTCCGCTCCTTATTAATACAAAAGTTAAAAGCAACGAATACTTATAGGCAACCACGGAATTCTACACAGGGAATGTCTCAACTAGTACTTGGTGTTTTCAAAACACACTCCCTACACCATTAACATTCCAATTGTCATCGTATAGCGTAAATTGGGTACTACAACAATGTAGGTTCAATTACATGTGTATTGTCTCTCGGGAAACTCACTGAATATGTCAACTGCGTACGACCTAATTTTCAAAGATTGTAATTGTAAATAAGTTCGGGTATCTGTATTTCAGTGGATTGTACATTTTTATTTATTGTAGTGAAAACTTGTATGTTACAATAGTTTTAACAATGTTCTTCACGTCTTTTTCTAAAGATCTGAGCTAATAATCTACCTACTTGAAGAAATTTTGTTTTTTAAAGTTCCTACACCTTAATTTGTTTTACTAATTACCGTAGGATTTTTTTTTTATAAATTAATAAATAATTTTACTATTACGTAGTCCTAAATGTAATTTCTTTTATTTCATAATGTAATTTACATTATATGTATTAGTGACATTCTAAACTGAACTGTTAGTTCTTAAGGCGAATGAAATAATTTAAATTTTTCAGAAAAGCATGCACCCAACACGAAACACAAATTATAGAGATACAAATTGAAGTATCCTTTGGCAAGCTTACTTGATTTTCACCAGAGACGTATGCTTTGCTAATGGATTAAAGCGAACTGTGTTAGCTTTTTTTCTGTGTTAGCATCAGCTAACGTTTGCGTTTGTGGTAGATTATTTCAGCAAGAAATCTCAATAAAAAATATTTCTAACTTGTTACAAGCAAAAATCCGGTCTTTATTTAGTTCGTGGAAATAGATATTTCTAATTTTATTCCCGAGCAGCAAAGTTCTATTGATTGGATAAATCTTTTAATATCTTACGCTAGTTTCCACATGACATGATTAAGTCACTGAGATATAAATTTTTACACATCCAAATGGAGTGCCCTCAATTTTATTCTTTATATTTTAGGTTTATTTCTGTATGTTTAACTTAAGTACTCTGTAAGTTATGAATAATTTTAATTTTGATAAATACTTTATTCGATACGTAAGCGAGTTTCAGTAATCTAGTTCTAGTTTAATACCTAATAATTTTATTTATAATGAAATGCATAAATATATTATGTCAATGTGGTACTTACATACATGTTGTGTGCAAACCATGCATTCGCCTACGTTTTCAAGTTTCAAAGCAGCCAACCTAGCATACTTCCGTGAAGCGCTAAAATGACATCAATTTCTTGATAGGTCTTCGTCTATAGAGAACTATAATAATATTTTACTGTCAGTTTTATGATGGAGGAATTAAAAGTAAATGTAACGCATTCCCAATATTACTTTTTATGCTTCCGTTACGCGTATTAAGGTCCAGGAAATGTAAAATTGTATTAAAATAACACTTTTTTCATTTACTTATCCAGTGAAGCATTGTGTTCTTATCGTCTGGGTCAATTTGTCTATGATTTTATACCTTAAATCCCAATTCTAATGTAACTGAATACATAGTATTTTTTGTTAATAAAGTACCTACACTTGCTACTAACTTGACAATTTGTTATTTTGCGTTTTAAATATAACAGAGCATCGAACTTTTGACGGCGCTATTTTAGGTACGACATGCACTATTGTTTTGTCGTTCATTAAGAGTTAGCTTAGCGCGTGGGAGTGACTAACACGGTCGTTGAAATAGAGCGAAATCCGGACTCCATAATTTGTATAAGGATCACTGAAGGTGTGAACCGGTTATGAACTATTTGTTCATTCAGTGTCAAATTATAATGTTTCTTTGTGGAGTCCGTTTTTTTTATTTGTCTTAGGGGTCGCTTTATTACGTAATGCAACTTGGGGACAGGGGGGGTCTTGCAAAATGTTAGGAAACTGGAAAAGTGTGCATGACATGAAAATAAGTGATTTCCGTTAAAATATTTCCTAAAACTACGTGCGAAATAGGACAAGTTAAAAAAACGGACTGTAGAAGCATTGTTACTGTTGTGAATAGTATGTGAGCGTAAACAAAGTTTCGTATTTCATAAGTTCATAACGAATGTTGCAGCGGCAGAAAATAGGCCTGAAATGCTTCAAGAAAAGAATGTTACGGCCGTGCCGCTTTTTTTTGCTCGACTTGGCGGGAGCACTCCCGTGCCCCCAGATTTTCTATATTAAATACTAGACGTTGCCCGCGGCTCCGCCCGCGGAAAAGTCGATAAACAAAATATTGATTTTATCCCAAGGGAACCTATAATCGGGATAAAATGTATCCTATGTCCTATTCCTGGATGCAACCTATCTGTGTAGCAAGTTTCAGCTTAATCCGTTCAACGGTTAGACCGTGAAGGAGGGACAAACATCCAAACGTCCAAACATCCAAACATCTTTACAAACTTTCACATTTATAATATTAGTAGGATTACTAAGACGTCCATTTCCAACAATGTCAGTCCGTCTATCGTCCTGAACCGTATCGTATCACTTATTCTATGGGGTTACCCATTTACCCATTGTGGTACTTGATGAATAAATAAATAACACGTGCCGCAGTTTCGTTTTCCAGTTTCGGCTTTTAAAGTTCATCACTGCCTTTTCCATTTAACTTTAAACTAAATAGCGATTTTCTTTGTTTAAATTCAGTTTAAAATCTTTGAAATTATTTCACCCTAATCGTTATACCCTTAAATATTATAAGTTTTAATGTGAAAGGGTCTGAAGTTGTATAGAAACATGACATTTTGCACACACACAGATCACGTCCAAGAATAAAACTTACTCGTAAGACAGGTTATTTGTTTGATACAGATACCTACATCATTTCTTTTTTTGTTTTTTTTTTCAATAACTTTAAAAAAGTCTTTAATAAGTTTAAAAAAAGAAATGAGGCTTCTGGAGCATGAAAAATCCTCAATGAAAGCTACTAGCGCATTAACCACGTTGGCTTTGGTCGAACTATATTGGGATCTGTTAGAATCAATACAACCAGCTAGAAGAATCGCTAATTGACAACAGCAAATCCTGATCGAATATACCTTAGAAGTATAAAATTTTATAACGGGTATCTTTATATATCATAAGGAGTATCTACTAAGAACGGATTTTAGAAAATTCATCCCCTAAAATAGAGGAAGTCACCGGCACTACCTAGTCCAGTATAAATTTATATAATTATACATCTGAATTAATGTCAAAGTAACTCGAAGTTTATACCTGCCATTACTTACTTAATTACGACGGTCACAAATAGTAACAAGGCTGTTTTGACTAGCAAGTTGCAAGTACTCGAGGTGAATACGTACATCCTGGCTACGAACTCCTTTGTCCTCTCAGAACTCGATTCCGGCACAAGTAATTAGTTGAATCATTGAATATGCACCTATGTGTTTCTACCTCGATAATAAACACGAATAATTAAAGCTGGAGACTGTATATTATAGGAAATGTTACGACGTCTCCTTGCTTTTAAGGCTATGTTATAATTTTGGAATATTGCTACCGATGATGATAGGTAGGTAAATAAAAAATAAAAAAATGTAACGAGGCCAAAACTGTTTTGGAAATTTTCATGCACCTAGGCTTTGCTAACGATGTAGGTACAGACGACTTTTTTGAATTTACTGCGGTTTGTTGCCTTTTTTTTCAACATAACATGCTGTTATGACCTAATCTAACAATTTCGGGTGAATCAGAATCTTAATGTGATGATCAAGTCATCTATATCAATACCAACATATCATCATTATAGGTTATAATAACATCCTTTCCTCTTAACTGATTAAAATTAGAACTTGATGTATGTAGAGTGTTAAACATTTAAATATATCCTATAAAGGCTATAAATGTATATGTGTAGAAGGTATGTATGTAGAAGGGTTCTCGATTTGGAAGCTTTGGCAACCTCAATGCAGGTCAATCTAAAAAGGGGCTAACAGGGCATGTTTGACTTACCTGTCAAACAAAGCTCTCTTGTTTAACGTGTATGTGTACGAACTCAAATAAATTTAACACACTTAGGGCCGATTTTACGAACGAAGATAACCATGTTTGCATTTCACCAACTACTTGAACCACGGATTTTTTAGGTAACTCGGCTCATCTTAAATATTCCACAATTTGTTTAGCGAAAACCGTCCAGCTTTCAGGAGTTCAGTGACAAGTTTACGTAAGCTAACAATATATCTCAAACATATTATAACTAAACACACCAAACAAATTAGCAGACTACATTGAGTCGCCTACTATGATGTGCCAAGTTCAAGTTTAACATTCTTTAAATAATTGAAATTATCAAAACAACTCTATTCAATTGCGTTAAGAGTCAACGATAGTAAATGATCGTTGCTGTAAGGCATTCCGGCAGACGAGCGTTGGCGGTGATGCGCCGAATACAATACTTTGCGTACGTAATTAATCATAATACGTCTTTGTTTTACCGAAGATTCACTGCTAATTTATTACATAGTTAGCACGCACATTTTATTATGATTAAGTTAGGTATGGAAAAAAATGTCGAGAAAATATCACTTTAGCGCTGTGGCCAATTTTTATACCTACTCGTAATAATATCGTCTCTATATAATTATATAAATATTTCTTCGAATTTGCAGTAATATAGTTAGTATTATACAAAGGTATTATTTAATGAGAGTTTATCCATTGAAAATTTTGCATTAGAACTAGTATTATTTTTTGAATATCGAAAAACAATAGTGATGTCGAAACTTGTAAAGTAGCTTCGTTGAATGCAATCACCAGCAAAGTTAATATAACTTGCATAGAAAGTAAAGTTTTCATTTATTATAATGTTAATCTCGCTGTAGGTCCCGTCTGAAAATGAGAATTGTCCGCTGTGTGTATAGTACTACCGAACAGACCAACTCGTTAACAACTTCTGCACTAGTTTTCCTTTATCTTTATCTCTTTGAATAGCATTCAAATGTTCAACGTTCGTTTGCTTCTAGATTTCCTTCCTCTCTCTTGATTCCCTAAGATCAAGTATTTGTTGTTCAGGAGATTTGTAGTCGTTTGAGAAAATCTTTTTGAAATCGTTGAACTGGGAACGCTAAGCTGTTTCATATGGACTCAGAGTCAAAGAGAGCACGATGTAATTTTATTTTATCAGAATTAATCCTTTACGGAAATTAAACTCCAATTTAAAGTTAAAACTAATTCCAGTTTAATAGTTTAAATATATATATTATATAGCACATAATATACATTATGTATTAATGTTAGCCCCTCCCTAACAATATTTTTTCATAATTTTAATAATTTAATATATGTAATCTATTATTTTAACATTATACCACATAGAATATTACATTGTCAAATTCATGTTTTGAAGTCGGTTAATTAGCGTCATGTCAAGGCACGTCGTGTACAGCATTTTAAAGTATCAAATTGGAAATGGTTTTATCTTCTCAAACTCCGAGAATGAAAGTAAATTGACACTACGAGTTCCATTAGCAGTCGGTCTCTCAATTAAAACACTATTAACTTGTAAGAGTTTCATTCTAACAAGTTTAATGTGAATCCAACAGTGTCACAGAAATTAATGCCACGAAAACTTGAAAATAGTCTCGTGCAATCGTGACTGAAATGAAGCAATCATTCCCAGTTTTCAGCGATGTTCAGCGTCTATAGTTAACCCAATTTTTACGTGTACTTTAGGTCAGGGTGACTACTCGTTACTGATGATGCTTAGCACGCTTTTCATCACGATGCTCAAATGCTGTTGGTGGTTCATACAATCTCGTAAATGTAGGGTGTTTTTCGACATTCATTAAATCAAGTTTCAGTTTGAACCCAAGGAAAAACTCGTAAACTTTTCTATGCATATACTATACTGCAGTACTGCCTTGAAGTAAGTTAATTTACTTAACTGTCAACAGAAGTGCTTTTAGATTTTTTTTTAAATAATAAAAAATATTCTGTGTATATAGGGTGCTGCTTGGGGTAATAATTTTAAAATATAAAACATAAAATATACCTATACGTATATAAATTATAGTAAATATTTTATATTTAGTAACTACCTATAACGATTACGTAATCAAATTACACAATTTATGTTTCCAAGTATTTAAAATAAATTGGATCTACCTTTGTATTGAAGACATCTACATACATGGCAGGCAATTGAGAATGCATAGTACGCCTCTCATCTTATTACTACGGCAGATTTAGATGGGTCTTACCTCTTTACTTAATAGGTTGTGTGATAAGCAATCAAGTGATCCATGTGGGATAGATTTAGGTTAAGTGAATTAGTACGAGACAACCCAAATGTCGATTTATTTTTAAATTAGTAGTTTCCAGACTTAGTTTCACATCGTCGATACTTATAACATTTCCATATAGCATCGTATCTCTTTATGATATGAGGGTTGAAGGCTTTAATTCATTACGATGGCCAAGCGCGGATTAATTAGATTTCCCTTTGACATCATCAAGGAGAACACTTAGGTGGTTAGACCTTATAACGATGTTGCTCTTCACTGGAGCAAGGGATAATCTCTGCGTGGGAGGATTTTAAGACCTGTAAGCTATCTGGAATCTATCATTAATCTCGAAAGCTCTCATGAAACCAATAGCTATTATTTATAAACTCTTTAGCGTACCCGCGTTTTTTAATCGGTCAACTGTTTTTGATTTACGTAATTGACGTAATTTCAACTAACGCGAGGCCATTAAAATTAGAATCCATGAGTAACCTTAATATTTAGCTGTTTCACATTACACAAGTACTTAGTACACAAAACACGATTCATTCGATAAGATGTCCAATTGTTGGAGCTATGTCGCAACAGAATCGAGATCACGTCGGTTCCAGCGAACGCCATACGCAATACCTTCTCTATTTGATCTTGATAAAACTTCACGACTTTTGTAAAAAACATCGACATAGTCACGTTCCAATCTTTTACCGTAACAGGTGTTAATACACTGTATATTATCCACTGCTCCATTAAACTACTAAATTGAGATAGAGATAAATATTGTGAATTAAGTCTTCATATTACCGGTAAACAGGATATTTTTGTGGAAATTTTAATGTACTGGAAACTCGGGTAAAGTGTCTTAAAATAGATTTATAAATTAACATGTTACTACGACAAATCTTAGTCACTGAGCCTAAAAGTTACGATTTTAAATGGCCGGACGACTGAAAGAAAAGCAATTAAAACAAATCTCTGTAGCTCATCCAATTTTACGCTGCAATTGTTAAAGGGTGGGAGCAAATGAAAGTTCCGTAGTTAGTTGTAGTTTATAATCTACATACACGGAACTATTAGCAATTTTAAACCGGTAGTGGAATAGTGCAGTCAAGTCATCCATGATAATGAAACGGGAACCAACTGGCCGATCCACAAAGCTAATGGAAATCCATCGTTCACCTCGTAACACTTATTTATAGAGCGAAGTAGCAAAATGACTGAACTGTTACATGCGACAAGAAAAAATTGAATTGACAAGAAATAACGAGAGCGCAAAAAGTGGCCATGTCTGAATCGGCAAGCTTGGGAGAAAGATCCGTATTTTAATTATATTAGGGAGTGAAATATTGTAAAGTTCAGATTATCTAATGAATTATGGGTTCAAAAAATGTTTTTTACATCTTTGACTTATTAACATCGTCAAATATGAAGAATAGTGATGTAATGTCTACAGTAAAGTAAACAATATTTATTATTATTTAATGCGTCTTATTGCCACATAATCCAATAAATCATTTGCTAACTTAGGTATATTTCTAGTACAATAAATTCTTCACACAAAAAAGTTACATTAAGTTAGGTAAGCTTCATTTAGGCAGAAGTTGTGGCTTTTAATATCGTTTTCATAATCCTTCGTTATTCGTAATTTCATGCAAGATTTTAAAAGTATGTAGTTACGTAAATATTTCTGTACGGCTATTCTGTACAGGCATTAAAATTTAATTTGCATTGCAAGCGGATTTGATAGGATTTGGTATGCGATATCCACTTAGGACGATTTGTGGCTGCACGTATACAACTACTCAGATACATAATCAGGCTTGGGATGTTAGGTTCTAAAGTAATATATTATACCAACCTAGGTATAGGTAGAGTAGCGCATTATAAAAATCATAAAGGTAAGTAATAAAAATATAGTCCACTAATTTAACTTTATCTGTTAATAGATCTATTTCGATCAAACTCTCTGTTCAACCTAATAATTAAAAACTATAGGGCACGGTCTCGCGTCTCCATTGAAGAAGCCTACTGCACTATGCTGCTCCACTGAAGATTGTGGGGTTTCGTGATGATATTAGGCCCTAAATGTCGTTGATTGCATACGCGAAGCCTGACTGGTTCTTATATAAAATCCTGTACCTATACCCTCATATATTTTGCCACTTACTAAATAGTTAAGTTCCTTAATTCCTATTTGCCATAATTATTTCTTTGTGTACTCATGCAATTAGCAAATTTCTTCTCTACACGCAAAACGTCTGCCATTACTACAAGTAGTAGTATCTCGTAAAGTTTGCTGAGCTGCCTGGAAGCAAAGGAAGCCTAATTTGCTATTCACAACTTCAACTATGACGTAAGACAGGCGTGAAACTGAAACTGAGCATCGAAACACTCGTAGATAGTACGAGTACGTTGCACTGGTTTAGCATACGACTTCGTAACTTCAAAGCTGCTTAAATGAAATGTAGTTATTAATGAAATGTAATTATAACATGCAATTAAATGTTCTTTACTTTATTCTAACAGCTTTAACATTTCTGCGATAACTTTTATAAATTTCAGTTATTGGATGAAATAGTTTTCTAGGTTACGTAGAAACGTCCGCAATTAACCTTTTCTCATTTATCCGTTTATGACATAAAATAGTAGATACCTACTTAAACTTAATAAATAGTATGTGATGTTTTTCGAATACATCCCTTGTTAAATAATTATAATTAACTTTGAATAAAATAAATGCTTTTGTATTCTCCAAGTCAAAGATTTCAACGTCGTCGCCAATAATAACTTTTTAAGAACCTACTTACTGTATTATTTTTTACAATGTTCGTTATAATTATTTTAGCTGTATTCGAATGTTGGTCGGAGTGAATGCTACTATATTCTGTATACATGAACTCTCATTAACATGTAATTATGCAAACACTGCATCTCGGCGAAGGGCAAATCTATCAACGTGAACGGCGGCACATAGAATTTATCAATAGGTCAATTGGTATTGATCGGTGGGAAAGGTTTTTTGATAAATAATTTAATATACGGAGGTACCTTTTTTATTCATCCCTTTTCTTATCTCTGATTATAAATGTTAGCTATTTAGTTCTTTTTACTCGAACGATTGTTTTTCGGGCTTATGTGTGCATTCAACGAATGGAGTTTATTGGATTTGTCTCCATTTTGATAGTGGCATAGGCTATTAATTCCATTATAACTCCCCACCCTTCCCCTTGAGATTTTCTATTAATGATCACTAGTTCATCAATTCCGTTGGGTGATTCCACTCGCCTTTGGGTGGAGTCTAGTTTAGTAGGAGTCACGGTTGTCAAGCATATGTCGCGGAATAGCCGCTCATTGAAGTGGTCGACCTTCGCTCACTTACCACGGTCGTCGGGCATTTTATCTTAATAATATAAGTTGTTCATACCATATCAGTTCCGAGATTTATACTGGTTCTGTTTACAGTGGCGACTATTAATATTAAAAATGTTATTAGATACTAGTAAAGCAAATTACTAGGTACCTGATAAATATTACAATAAAATATGTAGTGTCTAATATATCTATCTACCTAGCTCTACTTTTGCTATTCCCGTACAGGTCAGTCTCTCTAATTATATTAATAATCTGCATGGCGACAATTCTAATAGATTACTGCAGATGTACTTACCTTAATTACCATAATTATAATACATGCATGTTACTTAGGGAGTAATTACAAAATACGGAAGTAATGGCTCAATTGTACATGACCAAGTAATACATAACTATACAATAAATGACCAAGTAAGTATGGCTAAGTTTCTAGCATGAGGTCAACGAGTTATTAACAAACCTCAGACCAAAAAATGTACAGAATGAGTCTTCAGAACAAAAAAATGAAGTCATTTCTTTTTTTTTACGATTTGACGTATGTCACAGAGCACGGCCTGTCTTGCAATGTACCGGGAAACGATATCATTTGATAAGTATTGTTATGTTTTTTCTATTACGCTCATTTGTTCCGAAGTCTTAGTCTATATATTTTTTTGCCTGTGTAAACAGAATAGTTGTACCTATATGTAGGTAGTGTAAAATTCATTTCACTCCAACGTACCATTGTAAGGCCCCACAGGATGTCCTATCATGAAATGAAATGCAAATACATTCATTTCAAAGCAACATTGTGGAGAGAGCAACGAAATGTAATTTTATTTTAGACGTAGCGTACACATGGATTTTCCGCGTAGAAATCTGTCGGTTTTTTTGTGAATTGAGCCTTACTATGGTATTGTATACCTACAATAGCGTGCAGCGATCTGCTATGATTGGCAGTTTACAATACCTGTAAATAAAGATAGTTAGACTAGAATATACCTACATATATGCTCTGTAGTCCATTTCAACCATTACTAATAACGTTAAAGTACATCATAGACTCCTTTCATATTCCTATTTCGTACATGAATGGCCTGAATGGCGACGTCATTTGCCGTTCATATATGTTTGTAATAGTCAAAAAAATAACAGGCAAGCCTAATAAGTAGTCGCTAAATCATTATCGTCAATTGATGTAATATAAGTTAAGTTACATAAATTATATTGTCGATGGCACCCATGACACAGGGCTATAAGTGTAATACTTACATATGTAGGTATATGTATACGCTTGAAAATCATTACCCTACTAGCACAGTCGGGTAAAAAAACATGGATGCCAGATCATTGGCACAACACAAACCTGCTTGCAATGCGTGACAAGCATACCCACTGTATGGTTAGTTAGGTAATATACATTTCTATGGTAATTCACTTTAAAGTACAATCACGTAAATGAACTGTTTATAGTTGTACAGTTGCCGAAAATAAAAGGTTGTTTATGATGATAAACATAGAGGTCATTATATTCAACTTGATTCTATACGAATGTTAACCAGATGTCTGTGCATCGCATAATTATGTTATTTATTCATGCTTATTCAAATTATCCCAAAAATGTATTTCAAACAAAATTACCTAAATGATTTACCGATATCGTATTCTTTTTAACACTTTGAATTCAACGTGAAGTTGCATCCTATCATGCGATTATTATACCTAAATGTTGATATTTTTCCTTGAGCCACCGGTCTTATTATATTGGTATACTGTTGATACTTATTTTATTTATTTCGATGTTCCATAATGGTTTTAAATAACTATAATTTTTAAATTCATTAGACATAATAATCGTAAAACTACTGTATTTTGTGTACATTACAGAAATCATTAACTATTACGTCATTGTAGGATATTTACAAGTCATTAGTAAATGCGCATATTTATTAACTACCTATTATTAAAACACTCCTAATTACTAAATTAATTTTGAACAAGAAAATAATATTTCAGTATGAAATAGGAAACATTATATCTATCTACGATAAGATTTAATTTTAACCATTCAAGTTTCGAACGTAACCGAAAAATGGTGTCAATAATAATCCGTGAAAATCAGAAAGTATTTCTAAGAGACTCTGTAACGGTTATTCGTAATTTTGTGGTCATAACACCTGTTGGTTATAATACCTATAATACTAGACGCTAGACTTGTGAAGAAAAAACGAATCTTATTTAACTCGACGAACCAACAAAAACAGTTTTGGAATCATTTCTAAAACCAAGGTCAATTAATATCTCTTCGCTCTAAGTGTTTGTGCTTATTTAGATTATTATCTACTATTATTATTATTATATTACTTAACTTTACATACAACTACTTAATTACACATTGTTACACAGGTATTCTTTATTAACTTTTAATATTCACGTGTTTGGTTACGATTTTTTTAACTTCGGAATCACTTAACGATTACGTTCTTTTCTACATGTTAGGCACTTACTTGGTTAAAGAGACGTTGGTTTAGTAATGAAAGTGGCAAAAATGTACAAATTTATGTTTAAAAGCCATTTTACGTTTAAAAGCCAAAATTATTCATGTGTCAATATAGCGCGCAAGTTATATTCGGCACGTATCTACGATAACTAGTTTTACATCATTTACTTTTATTCTATTTCTATTTTGCTCAGCTTTAATAATCATACATTTTGTGTACACGTATCTCCTCTATTCTACTCTCGGTATTTCTATCCAATAACCAGCTCTCTTAAAAAATAGGTCAAACATTTTCCTTTTATTTGCAATTAGTGATCAAACAATTGTACTATTACAATAATATTGTAGGTACTTACAGTGATTGCATCATCAATGTCGTGAGAACTAGTTTAGTGCCTGTATAGAGATATTTGGTGCGTCGGTTAGTGATTGTGCTATTTCCGAATCACTTGACCTATTTCAATTTACATTACACAGGTCGCGAAGATTGTTCATAGGTATCAATTGAATACTGAAACTGCTCTTAAATCACTAAGTGATTAATTGGGAACGGAAAGTACCTATCACTTATTCCTTTCATTATCTTATATTTTTAACATGTAAATAAAATGTTTAAATTTTCAAAGCGCCAGAAAAAAAATCGCGTAGCTTTTCTTTTAATTAGCAATCAATAACAAAAATAGGTCAATATCAAATAATTCAATAATTCAATAATTCAATAATACAGTTTACGTTGATGTAAACTGATCGCCGCGCGGCGATTGAATAATGTAAATCTAACATTACTGTACTGCCAAAAAATTTTTTGTACTACCGTACTTCTAGAAGAACGACCCTAGATAAAATAATAGCCCTCTCCGACGTATGGCTTATCATATATTCTTTTTCAGTCTGTGTCCCATTTATTCTCCCAATCCCCAAATAATTCCGGTGAAAATCAGTTCACCCTACAACTAATATTAACTCAACCAACTTAAAGCTTCTTCTTCTACAATCTTATGCCTGCTACACATTATCGGCCATGATGGGCGATTATACGCGAGCACGATAATGTGGAAGGGCCAATCGCCTGTAGTCGCCCATCATCGTCCGTAATCGTCATCGTGATCGCCGCGATCGGTGACTTAGCGGTTTTTTGGGCACGAATCAAAGGGAATCGGTTGTAGTTGTGTTGCGCGCACACATTATCGCCGATTAGTATCACCAATTAATGTGTATAGGTAGTTATTTTTGCTTTGTTTTATTACGATGAATGCTCAAACTACACCATCTTGTCTTCGAATAATTTTTTATGACCTTTAATTCAACAACATTGATAAAATTTAAATTAAATGAACAGTAGCTGCAACAAATTCCACGTCCATTAGGGAAGGCTGCCGCTCTATAAATGATCACGGACGATAATGTGGATGCTTGTACAATGATCGTCGCCGATCACAGATCATCAACGATTGTCCATCATGGCCGATAATGTATACCAGGCATCAGACATTTTTACGTTTCAGTTTAATAATAATAATAAATTTCTCTTCACACGTTCACATTACTAAGATATTGAAAATTGCGATGCGCGACCCATTTACGAGTATGTTTGAGTATTAAAAAATCACAGATTTCTCTATCAGCTATATCAAGAATTCATTAATTGTTCGTTTCAATTCAGAAAATAAATGGTATGTTTTGATAGATGCCTGCATAAAAAATAATTGCTGTTAAAATAATTGTTATTTATTTATTTTGGAGATTGGTGTAACTTTTTAATTAATCAGGAGAATGGACTACGGCATAAATATCACGTGCATAAAGAAACCTTTTGAAAATATTCCGTTTATTGAGCACCTGTCCGTAATTATACTATAACACCGTAGCTAATTATAAACTCCATAAACTAGATGTTAGAAACAAGACATCCCTTTGATTTATCAATCTTCTGATGACATGTAATTGACGGTCCAACTACTTAGTTACTTAGTACCTACAAGTACCTAGGTACCTACCTATGTCTTGAATTCATGACATGTTAAGATCTGTTTCAGCGGTAATTACAATTGGGTTAATGCATTATCTGTTAAATAGATTAAATGTGTCTTTGATACTGACCTCTATTGTGCATTACAGAAACAGAATACTAAGTAGGAGTGATGTAGGTAAGGTAGGTATGTAGGTTATGTTTGTTCGGGTCACTGATCTTTCTAAACCCGAGTCTCATATCAACGTCGGGAAATTCATTATACCTAAATTAGGAATTATGGAATAGCATTTGATTTTTTTTTTAAATTAAATTTATCAATTTTGTAACAAAGATTAAGAAAATTGTTTACTAAGAACGTTACAATTCCGAAAAACATTAAGTTACATGTAGCAAAAATTTTGTTACCACAATAAAGAACAGATTCTATTTATAGTGCCATTTAAATAAAGCTGTTTGACTCTGAAATGCCCGTATCGGAAACTTTAATCCAGACGAGGTATTTCAGTTCAGCTTGCTTACATTGTCTGCCTGAATTTAATTAACGTTGACAGCTTTTGTGGTATGAGTTGTTGCATTTCCTGTATTTCAAGTTATTTTTACGTTTTGGACCAGTAAAAAATAGTACTGGGAGTATTTTTCGTTGGGCTCTCTTGCCTCTTGCCTGACCCTAACCTAGTTAGGATTAAGTGTGTGTTTTCTATTCAAACATTAGGCATTGCGGTAGGATCTGATACTGATTTATTAACAACTAATTTGAAAGTAATTTTAAATATTATATACGTAGCAATTTGACTTGTTAGTTGGGGTGTGATAATTACTTGTTGAATTTTGGATTTTCAAGATCCATTCCAAACTTCCATCCTTTAAACATTTCGTACTAGAGACACGTGGTGAGTAAACTCCAGGCCTCCTCAGTCCTGAGGATAGACGCGTATTACACATTAATTTGTTGAAGCCAAGAACGAGAAATGATTCAGTATTTTATTCTGTACTTTCCAAGTATCACTTACAAGGAATTCAAGAATATTCAAAGGGCAAACTGTCTTCACATGTCGATGACAGGATACGCCGTCTTTTATTATTCAGGTTTCTTGAGCGTACCTTTATAATAGGATGTAAACAGAATTTCACGCGTTATCATGTAGAAAGAAATACAATTCTCCGCGGTTCGTATGAGGTTTCAATTAATAAAATTGTTTGGGCTTGTCAAACTGGCAGTCATTAAAATTGATATGTCCATTGTATCGCTTGAAGCAATTTCAAAACAATTTTGGATGAATGGGAAAAACTATAGAGCAGTTATTTATAAAGCTTTATAAAATTTATTAATTAATTCTTTGTGTGGTGTCATATATTGTATAAATTCCTTGTTTACAATGTACGGAAATATATACATCTATCATATTTCAATGTTACGACTTACGAGTATATCGCAGTGATAGTATAGTGGTTTGAACGTTGGTCTCTTGAATGGGAGTTCCTGGGTTCAAACCGACTCGAGCCCAGCAGTGGGACAGGGTTGCGATGATGATGATGATAATTTGTATCTTATATTAATATAACTTATGGTCCATACGCCGTTAGGTATTTGTATTTTGGTGGTATAAGTAGTTCCTATTTTTTTTATTTGAAAAGCGTAATTCATGCATAGCCCAATTCCGTGATATTAGGTGTACGATTTCGTGTAAATTTATACCTGCTGTGTATTAAACGTAATGTATTATTTTTGTTTTGTGACACTAAAGCCTTTTTTGTCTATCGCGAGTAGGCGGAAACCGTTAGTATCTTATATGACCTCCTCTGCGAAGTAGGCATGTAGATATAATATACATATAGAAGGCAATGTGTAGATGTCTTTTTTATACATAGTTAAGTTTTGTTGTGTGCCATTTTAGTGCTAATTTGTTCCATTAAGAATAAAACAGTTCGCTTTGACGTTGCTTTGTTTTAACGTTAGTTTGTTAGCCCTCAGGCTGTGAAAGCGGAAAATTAGGAGTTTCGAGTTCTACTAAGATGGTGAAAAATCCAGGTTATTGAAAAACGAAAATTGGATTTCCTAATTTCGAAGTCTGGTGCAGATTACTATCATGTTGTCGCATTCATTACTGTAATATATAATTAATTAATAAATTACCGGCTTAGATCAAGAGGATGAGTCAAGTTTATTTGGACTTTCGGTTAAATTATTGCTTAGTAACTACTGTGACGTCAATTTTTCACCAGTTTTGGGGAGGGGGGGCTGCTGCCTTGACCTCCCCCCATTTTGGAGACACCCATGACTACGCATAACTTAGTTCCTCTATTTCCTATCGTGTCTCTCAGTACTCAGTGCTGTAACCGTTGTGTGAAATTAAAAAAATTGTAATGGTTTCGATAAAACTGTTCCGCAATAACATTGCGAAGCAAATTGCACCAATCGTTTCGGAGTTTACAACTTCAATTAAGTCTTACATATTGCTATAAAGTCGATGTTTAGTTGCGATATAAAATAACAATTGAAATAGTAATCATTTACTAATGGGTAATTTTATAGATAATTTACTATTATTTAGACATTATGTCAACTGGTCAAATTAGGTTGGTAAGTGTTGGTACATTTGATATTTATATTGGTACAAAGGACTATGTGTTAATACCTTTATTTGTCTCACTTATTAGTCAGGATAAATTATGGTAGTCGGTCGTTTTAGAATTACTTTGCGCGTATATTATAATGCAAAAAGTCTATTATACTATAAAAAAACTAACTCCCAAGTAGAGCTACTGATTTGTGGTTATAGTCATTAATTCAATAGATATTAAGTATTTTTAATGCAGTACAATACTTACCCACCTAACATAATAGGCGTCCATCGTGTAATTAATCTAATAGCTATTAGCTTAACGAAACGGAATCTAAAGACAAAGAAGTGCCGGATTATAATATCAATTTATCTAGAGACTAACGAGAAAATTCTCACACCAATTCATAACTACGGTGCAATATTAAATAAATTTTCACCATCAATATGCTATCATTTGTATCAATAAAATTAATTTCTCTTTGAATGGTTTAATCTGTATAGAGAACGATGAAGCTCTTAATATTTTTTTATTTTTGTTAATCTGTTTTAAATTTTGTATATTCGAATGGCGATGTAAGTAACATTAAAATGAAATATGTGTTTAAAATTTCGTTTCGCAGCAATTTATTAATAGCGACCTTTGTCCTTAAAACTCTACTAGCTGCTCTATGCTTATCCAATACCGATTTGGTTACTGGCAACCTTATAATGAACAATAGATAAACACGTTAAGTTGTTTGTAGTACACCAAACAGAGGATTCGTAAAGAACATAAAACAAATAATAATAAGTAGAGAATAATTGGCCTTATTGCTACAAACCGATATCTTCTAGGCAACTCGTTAAAAACTAGAAGGAATAAAATTTAGCTAAAGGTAGAGCGTAAACGATTTAAAAATATTAAAATAAACTATTAGTATCATCTGAAAGCCTCCGTAATAGATTAACGATAGCTGTTACAAGTGGGGTCGATAGCTTAACGTAGCCTTCGAGGCACACTCTCCCGAAATTAAGCTGTAAACGGTCAACTTTCTGGATTTATTTCCCTAATCACTTCAATTTGCTGTGTGATTTAAAACTAATGACGATGGTGAAAGCGGCGGCGCAGCTATGTCGCGGCGACTGGCGATTATGGTGGTTTATAGATTGTACCATAGTGCAAGTACCATTTGATATACTATATTTTATGTACTGTATATTTTTATATTAAACTAAATATATCATTTTCAATTTTACAAATGATTTGGTATAATTGTGACAGCCCTACCGATTCGAACCTGTGTTTAGGCGGTGACGACATATTTTTCCTCGATCAAAAGTTGAATCAAAGTTATTTGTAAACTGCAACTTAAACTTTGCAAACGTTTCGATCATGTTAATGTCTGATTCTATATATTTTTAGCATTAACATACTATTCCTGTGATAATTGCGAATGTCTAATGCTGATGTGGTGATGAAGGTGATTACGATGATTAAGTTAACGATGTATTTATTTTTAATAAACAAAATTGCGATACACTCATACGACTAAGGAACCGGTATGGTATATCGATCAGTGGTCCGTTGAAGTAGGCCGCGCGCACACGCACAGATAAAGAGACACACACACGCAAGGGATAAGTGAAAGCAATCGAGCCGCATGCGCACGCGATCCCGCCGCGTCCGTTGATCGATAGATACTTTACTTTTTAATTAACCTCATGAAAGTGAAAACGTTGCGGTATAGCTCCGGATGTAAAAAGACTGACATAGAATTTTGCTAATTACTTTGACTGCCATACGTGTTCTGCGTTAGACATAATTTTACTTATCTTTATTAATATTAATAGTTAAGTTTTGCAATGCAAATTTCTTTAAACCTGATTTTGAATAGGTATCTGTTTTAAAAACATTCACATCACCTAACGGATCATGTCATGGCTTCATTCCAATAAGCAATGTAATTTAAAAAAACTGAACTTATAATGTAAGTAGGTACCTAACGTATTAAAAATGTACCTAATTTATTTTTAAACACAACATAATGTTAACATTGAAGTTGTATAAAGCAGATGAATAGATTAAAAGCAAGTAAATTGCTGTCTGTTTCAACACTTTTTAATAAGCGGTTTAAAGTACTAGCGACTGTCGTTGCCTGAATAGGAAAAGCGACTATATAAGCGGACAAAAGAAGATTTGCAACTCAGATAAAGTGAATACAAACAATACAAGGTACAAGGTATCTAAATCTAATGAGGAGCGGAGTCTTCTGACATTTTAATTTTAATAGGGCAGCTTTGAACTTAACTTCTGGATTTAGGTCAGTAGTTATTGTAAAAGTAGGTAAGTAATAAATATATGGATCATACATAAATATATCAAAATAGCGGAACCCATCAGTAGGTGGATACATAACTGATACTTTAAAAAACCTTGAGCATTTCCGACCATCGGAGAGCTCTTAGTAACCAGTCTACTAATGAGCACTAATGATGGATTAAAGCCATTTCAAACAAATGAACCTAAGTGCGACTCTCCACTACTCGAAAATAAAATGGCATAAATTAACACTTAATCTGATGATTTTTAGTCTTTTTTAGCAAAGGGTACCATATACTTCATTATCATAACTAGTGGACCCGCCCTCACTTCGCTTCGGTGTATGTTTTTTCAACATGGCTGACCACGTCAACTGTCAGTCACGTCAGTTAGAAAAATCCCATACATAGGTACTTTACATTTTAATAACTTATGATAGAGTGGACTGAACACACAGACAAACAGAGCCCCCCCACAACTTATAATTTTATTATGTGTAAGATAAGAAGATTATAACTTAAATACTTGCGTTGGTATAAATTATAACGCAAATCTAGTAGACCAACCTATCTGCATTTTATGATTGCATATTAAACTCGTATTGAAAGTTATTTGTATTCCGCAAGTTAGGAATTCTGTTTGATATGTCTCCTATACACGTGTTACTCCTGTAAAAGATAAACCTATAATTTTATGGAAAATAAACCTTTCTAATGTTATTATAATTATAATTAATTCAAAACCTACTCACTAAATGTTAACTCATGTTAGTTATGCAAAATTCATGTTTAATAGTCGTTCGTAATAATCTGTTACGTTTCAGCTTTGTCTATACAAATAGCCTTACATCATGTAGGGTTCATAGAGAAAATTCTAAGGGATTTACTCTGAAATTTCAACCGGTTGCAAAATTATGACGGTAAGCGCACAGGAATTATGTTTTGAGTTTATATGATACATTCGACACAGGTAGAGAAAACATTTCTGTATTTTAGACAGTGCCACATTTTATAAGGGGACACAAAAGTATGATGTAAAAATCATTATTTATAAAAAGAAACTAATTCTATATTAATTGCACCGTTGTGTTTTATACTGACATATCTCTACCTACAGATACTTGCAAATGCTATAAAACCTTCGTGAATGTGAGTGGGATAGCTAGTAAAATCATGAAAATTGGTGGTTAATCCTAAAAGCTTTATTGATTGTCATAGTGCACTAATAACCACACTGTGGTTTTTGCACTAGCCGGCAATGAGGATGACCTTAGTATTAAATCCACTTTAGTTTCCATATATAACTTTTTAAATAAATCTACATTTACAGACAACGCAGTCTATACCAGTACTTGAAGCATTAAACTTTGAAAAAGGATTCTTTGTACCTACATTTTGGAAGAGCACTAAGAAAGAATGTTTGAAGATTTTTTCTCTAAAAGTAGATGTTTGTAACAATAACAACGAAGCGTAGGCGGAGGTAGGAAATATACCTATAAACCAAACGTGCCTATCATTTTACATGCAACTGCGTGGTTACTTTGAGCAGAATTTGTTTATTGACCACATAGGAACATGGGCCGTTATTCAGTTTGAAAGTTGATTTTAAATCTATTCCACAAATGCTGTATTTTAATACAACTGAGTTGACTACTGCACTCCAATAATATTAACTCTATTAAGGCAAGATATTGTTCGGAGATGCAGAAATACGATCGCTACCAGATACTAAATCTGATTTGGAATCTAGAGTACAGATGCTATAGATTTTAGTGTTATTGGAAATGGGGATTAATACAATTTCTTAGAGGAATGTTATAATAAACTTACAGTACTATTTCATATTGAAATATCAGATTGATGACGCAATTGTATTACGATGATTGAATGTATTACAATTCTGTTTCGCGTGTTTCATATTAGTCTGACATTTTAGAAGTAATTCATTTGAAATTGGATTTTTTAAATTGATGATAGTATTTCATCAAATCCTAGATAGTGTATGTCCAGAAGTACAGTAATAGGTAATTTTGGTAGATGAAGAAAGTGGTCAACATTGCCCATTGCCGCCAGTAACAATAAAGGAAACACCATAGCGTTGGAAGCTAAGTATAGAAAAGGTATTATAAAGTAGGTACTTTAAACTCTAGGCCCTTGGTTCCTAACCTGGGGGTAATTACCCCCGAAGGGGTAACTCATCTATTTTTCGGGTGTAATGGAGGACCTAATTATTAGGATCCTAAAATAAAAAGTACAGAAACAAGTTACTTGTATTGTTTCTTTGATATCATTTTATAGATGGGGTAAAATAATTTTTCTCATAGGTCACAGGGGTAATGATATTGGAAAGGTTAGGAACCACTGCGCTAGACAGAAGATGATTTATTCAAATCTTTATACTACAATTGTATAGTAGATACATAGGCACGTAGTATTCTCTCCCACTCAACCTTCAGGCAATTTAAGCACAGTGATTTGACATGATAATGAGAAGGTGACATAGTGTTTTTAAGAAAGCTGTTCTACAAAATTATAAAATGTTAATATCGGCTTTTATAATCTATGACATTTCTACGTTTGTAACTTGCAACAAGCGACTGCATAACATGTATCTGTCCATGTAATTATTTTGTTCACACAGTTCAAAGTAAAAAAAAATGTTTAACGTGGTAGTATGGCTATACCACAGATGTCGTCGAAACCGCACTCATGCGGGAAATTTTGCTACTATGGCATATTGCGAATAGCCCGAACAGTCACTAATGTTTTTATGGGTCGTAAATAAACATCGTGTTACTAGTGCAGTGCCGGTAGGTACTTATAGCAACCATCATTTAAGTTGCGCCGTCCCAGGACAACATTTTCGCAAGCCCATTCGAACATTTGAGAAACATTGTGGTATTTCCCCGGTTTCGTGCTAAATTTATCATTAGAATTTCAGTATGTCCCTTCGTACGTCTGTCCGTTCGTCCATGGTGGGTCTAGGTCAGAGTCTTAGGACCTTTAGGTCGTTAGGACCTTAACTTAGATTTATTTTTATTTGATGCTTTTCTTTCAATTGACCGGGATACCCGGATTCTAAAAATGACCGGGCTCCGACATCCACCGGATGTCCTCGGAACTGAGTCATATCTTGGGAAAACCGGATGAATGGCATCCCTACACCTACTTAATAGTTCATTGTAGCCCGCCCTTTGTAGCAATTTTACACACATGTGCGTTTAAGTTTTTCTGTTGTTTCAAGCATTGCTTCGTGGAATACAATGTGCACCGTGGCGTGGATTTTTAAATCAACTTGCTTGTAACTACTGACCTTAAAGTTGCTCTTCCGTTTTAATATACAAACGTATAGTCTATACACAATTATAAAACTGACGTCTATATTATAATATTATCTTTATGAAATTTAACTAAGAGAACTATTGCTCGTAGTATTCGTTTACGTAATAGGTACTATTTAACGTTTTAGAATGTTTCTTTGCGTTTAGTCCAGCTATCTTAGACATGTCTGAACCGATTTGGATGCTGTTTTCTCTGCAATTACAGTAAGCTATAATAACTACTGAAAGAGTCCCCTCTAAACAATAATAATTGTATTCATTAAAATATCGTTATCAAATTAGCGCGTTAAGTTGTCTCTTTAGTCAGATATGGAGAGAAATAATAATTTTATTATTAGCAGCACAACGTGTTTAAAAACTCTATGTATAAAATGTCAACGAGTATCACCACATTTAGCTTTGAGCCACTTCGAAGTAAAGACCTCGTTTGCCACTTTCTCGGATTACGCTGCTCAACTTGTATAATAAACACTACGGCACTCAATTTTAATATAATGTGACTTTTATTGGATTTATCACGTCGGATTGATCTCTAAAACCTACATAGGCAACGCTCTATGTTGAATTTGACCTCTAACCAAAAACATTTTTTTCTGCTTTTATGACGAGTTACGTTTTACTAATTAAGTTTTACAGTTATATTCAAATGTATAAAAATGATAGGTTACAATATATTGCTGGATAGTTAATTGAATATTGAAGATTTTTTAAAGTTGAGAATACAGACTTAATTGAAAAACTTTACTTGTAGATTGTGCCATTTACTTTAATTATTGCGAGAGTAAAACAGCATGTTTAATGAAGTCGGCTAATAATATTTAAATACCTATTGCAATGTGCGAGTTGCACGACCCCAACGCGGCTCGCTTACAAGCTCTGAGGTTTTTCGCATAAAAGGAAGGTTTTGGATACTGCATTGTTCGACTCACCTTGGGCAAGAGCCGGCGCGAAGGCAGCGCTCCAAATAACAAGGCATACACTAAGAAGCATTTTGCAATTGTCTCTTTCGATCATAAGAAAAACCACTAATAAAAACTGTCACTGATGCATATTACCCTTCGTGTCACACGCACGTCACTTGCGCACTGGGAAAAACGGGAGTTTTTAATATTTCGCGCGAAAGTAAAAGTTTTCCATTTGATTTTCGTAAAGCGCAGAAGATCCTGTTATGGAAGTAAGTATCGGACATGCGCGCGCGGCGAACAGAACTGTCATGGTTGCCGCACCTCGCGTTACCCCCACCCTGCGTCCGCCTTTCACCGTTACAATTCGTAACCCGAAACACTGCGTTGAGCAAGGCTATATGACGATTGACATTCAACAAAAACGACATGCTTGCCATACGGAAATAGCCTGTTTACACCTTCTATTATGATACAGGGAGAAAATGGCGCCACTGCTTAATTTGTTCCTGCAGAGCTTTGCTTGGAAGTACCATCTTTGGACTACCATAACAATCATTATTGCCAGAAGGTTCATTTCATAGTTAACAGTTCCTACCCAAGAAAGCAAGACCTATATTAGTCAAGTATTTACTTAACACGAACTTAAATATCGCCAACCCTAAAATGCTCTACCTATACTGGTCATAAACTCATGTATATTTTTACTTTTATCACACTATTTTACATTTCATGCATGTTGTTTAATTGAGATCTAAGAAAACAAAACACTTATTCATCAACTGAGTAGGTAAATATCGATACTTACTTAATGAAGAAACTTATTAAATAAAGTATAGGTTGGTGAACTCCGTATAGGTAGTACTCTCAGCCAATTACTCTGGAGCAAGTTAGTAAAATACATACACTGGTCCCCCGGCTTCTAAATAATAGAAAAATAATCCTGTATGGGGCTAACACGGTTTCGTGTCAAATATATTAAGTTAATGCTCGATGAGTTGAAGAATTGGAAATGTTATTCACTATTTTAAGCGTCTCTTTCTAACACTATTATTGCATAACTACTTAGGTACTTAAAATCCCACTTTTTAATTTAATAATTTTATTTTATGCGTCATATTCCTATTGTTAGTTGAAACCTAAGTGAAACTTTGCCAAAACTTTGTCTATAACATAGTAAGAACTTAGGGGTTAAATATTCTATTCCAGAATGTGAAGTTGCTTAAAGTAGCTCGCCCTGTCACATGTTTCGCAGTAACTTGAGTGTTTGTTTTCACTTTACTTTTTAAGAATGAAGAACTTAGAAGTGACGAAGTTATCTTATAAGGAAAGGAACTATTATTGGTTGACCTTATTTCATGACGTAGCGAAATTATCTAGCCTAAAGAATATATTTAGAAATTAGTTATTAGTTTAATACTTACTTTTTGTAGTCGTTTAATATTTTTAACTCAAGCTAGTCCATCCAGGGCCGTCTTTACCCGGGGGTGCAAGGGGTGCAGCCGCACCCAGGCGCGGGGCACTAGGGGGGCGCGCGGGCGCCGAAAACTAGAAATTTTGAATTTTATCTAGGTACCTACTTACCTAATTCATACATGTATTACATGCGAAACCATACTTATGTTAGGGTTCCGTAGTGTTATGATTAGTATTCCGTAGTGTTATTATCAGTGTTCCGTAGCATTTGTACTTGAAGCAAACTGTCTCTTAAAATACTACGGCTTAATGCCAAAATTAGTTTGACTTTACTACCGAGTGCGGGGCGGTTGTACTGGGTGTGGACACTATTGATATTTATTGATGATCTAGAGAAATTGTAAATTATTGCTTAGGGTTTAGGGTCAAAGTTTATTTTGTAAAAATTAGATTAAAAATTAAATATAAAATCGAATTTTTATTTGCAAATATTGAAGTGTTTTAATATAACATAATATTCTATCCGTTACTTATAGAAGAGAACTGTCAAAATTGTGGGTGGAGTGAATAATTCGACGTAAGGACAGCAAAATTTTTATTTTTTTATTTAATTTATTTTAAACAAGTTCTTTCCTAGGGCCCAGCAGTGTAACCTGTTATTTTTTTAAGAAAATTTAGGATTTCTTTTATAGAGGATAGAAAAAAGTATAAAAAGTATCCTATATTGGTCTAAATAAATAAAAAAAAATAAAGAGTAATGTCATAAGAGGCAAAACAAAATCTAAAAGACATTACATTTAAAATAAGAAGACTGAAATGGAGTTGGGCTGTGCATGTAACAAGGGGCAAAATGGAGCAAAATAGTTGCCACATGGTACCCCAGGGAAGGCAAAAGAAAGAGAGGCAGGCCACAAAAAGTTGGTATGATGACATCAAGCAAGTGGCGGGAGTCACCTAGAATAGAATGGCTCAAGGCAGAAACGAATGGAAGCGGTTGGAGGAGGCTTTTGCTGACTGGCAAACAGGCTTACACATAATTGTGAAAAAAGAAATTTTATAACATAAGAAATAAATAATTTTACTTGTTAAGTTACTCAATGTCAGGTGCTTTTTTAAAGTCTGAATAAAGGGCTATATTAATATATTGGTCTCCGGAATATAATTTGCTCCGGAATAAACATATAAACGTAGAAAATAAATATTTTTCTTTTGCTTATCCTACCGAAGAGTCCAAGAATAGTGTTAAAAAGAGTCGTAAATACCTAAGGGAACGCCCAACTTTTCCCATCTTTAACTGCGCGAGCTATACATAATTGTAATTATAATCATATTTAGATTAATTGCGATTTTTTTATTTGTAAATTACAGAGTTTTGAGAAATTAATAAATGGAAGATTGAAATTATATTGCGCTTTTTAAACCATTACTTAACAAAAAAATTCGTTCCTTATTTATTTTTGTTTTTCCGAATGAAATAATGAACTCTTAACACCAACCGGTAGAAGAACACTTATTATTGTATTTATTTTGACAATTTATTTATTTATATATTATGACATAATCTGTTAAGTAGACTTAATTCACCTAAACCAAGTATACTTAATTCACCTATCAATCTTAGGTGAATAAAGTCTACGACATAGGTGAATCAAGTCTACTTTTTGTGACCCAGATGAATTAACTTAGGTGCTTTAAGTCTACTTCCCCCTTTTTTTGCAACAACAGGGGCGCGGGCTGATCACCCGCACCCCGGCGCGGAATATGCTTAAGACGGCACTGAGTCCATCTATCAGTTTTCGGAACTATTATGAGGAACGATTTAAAGTAGTAGGTATTTTGTGTTACTAATTCTACTTGTATGATGTGAACTTATCAAAAAATAATATAGATAGGTAAGTTGAAGAAATCAAACGACAGTAAATAATACTTTTTAACATTTATTGAGTGATATACATACACATAGATACACATACACACAGATACACATAACACATAGTTTATATCTAACAATGGTCGGCAAACTTCACAACAAAAAAAAATTGTGAGCCTTATCTGCTGCTGCTGTAGTAGTACAGTAATAATAATAATTAACTAAGAATTAAAAAGACCCTCGATACATTTTATCATTAAACGAAGCTAAGAACATTCTCGATAAAGTCATCAATATTCTCTTTCAGTATGCTTTTGTGAGACCCCACTGGAGTATATTAGCAGTCATTTGGTTATTCTTCCGCACTCTCACTCCCTAAACATTTTAAAAGACTCGACCATATTTATCAAAAATGTCTAAGAAAACTCGCAGCTAAGACACCTTATAAAACAAAAAAAAATTGAAATAGCTTTATCCGTTCGGGATCTACGGCGCTACAGATAGACAGACACATCCACAGACAGGTTAAATAATTACACCCCGCTTTTTGCGTCAGGTGTTAAAAAGGACATCAGGCAATTTCCATCTAAAAAACAAGCAAGTGTGCGGCCAGACCTAGGATTATTTTTAATAACTAGGCTATAGAAGGACTTCAAAAATATATTTTATTTTTTATAGTAGGTAGATATTATTTATTGTATAAGTTATGAAAACTTAAAAAACTACCCGAAAAACGTAGTTACAGTGTTAAATTCATAGAATTAGTTTAAGGTCTATAGATAACCTAGATATTGGAAACATTATTAGTATTTGCCGATCAATATTTTGTAGATTGAAATGTCTGATGTCCTTTCATACATTTTAATGAAAATATTAATGCGCCTTCTGTGGATATTTTTGCCAGAGCCGCATTTGAGGAGCCAAAGAGCCATTATGCGGCTTCGAAGCCGCACTTTGCCGACCACTAGGTTACAACATGTATGTAGTACTAATTATAGAGATTTTATTAAGTTAATTGTGCTCTTACTCTATACAACAGTACAGGTATTAGGTATTCTAGAAATTCGAGAGAGAAAACAAATATTTAAAAGTTTATCGAACCCAATATAAAAAATAATGCATAATGCCTTTAAATTCGGTTTTCGAAGCTAAGTAGATATTACGTTTTATAATCTCGTTACTTTTTTAATTTTATCTAATAATAAATAATCGCTCTCAAAAAGTCGTAACATTATAGTGTTAATTTCAATATTACTTTACCTACTTACTCGTACTTAATCAGATAATAGAATATTGGAAACGGATACAGATTTATGCTGACAAAACCATTTTTAGGCAGTTATTAGTTAATATTTACGCAGTAATTTTAATTACATTTCGAAAAACAACCTGGTATTATTTAAATTAGGTAGGTACTTTTTTAAAATCCCCTATATAAATATTTATTTTAGTACCCATGATCAGACAAATTAATTCATAAAGAAGATTTCGGGTTCATACCTCTTTAAACTTTACATACTCGTACATTTGTAGTTACTCGATAAATTAAGTCTATTAGTAGGTTAGGTGCTAATAGAGATGTCAGATTAAAATGGCTATGGTTTCAAATTGAGTATTTAATTAAGTCCATTTCATTTATAAGTTTAGAATTAAATAATTTATGTTTAAACTGAGTTTTAAATAGCTTCAGTTTCTTTATAGAGATTCGGTCAAACACCCACACGCTTAACATGATTCTGTTTACTATGACGTCATTTTTCTCGGCTGCCTCACTTGGAAATATCGCGCGAATAAAACTATAATACCCACACAATAATATCTGTTACAGATATGTAAATCTGAATGCTTAAAACTTGTCGTAATGTGTTAACTTGTACTTTGACCAAGATGGCGGAACAAAATATTAAATTAAAATTGAATTGGACGTCATTTCAAACTATTCACATCATTTGAATTTTACTTTTAAAAAAGCTCAATTAACGAATTTTTGATTGAATTAGGCCGTGCAACAATTTTTTTAAAGTTCAAGTTAGATTTTTTGAATCTGAAATCCGAATAAATTAAGAAATAGCATATATAGAAATAAAAGAAATAATTAACTAAGCAAGAGTTTAGTCGCTACCAAATCGCACTTTATAAGGCACGAATTCATAAAAGTAGCTTTATTGAAAATATATATCGCCCATTGTAATTTTTACAACATACAGAAACAAGGTAAGTGCTATTGAAAACGGAATAACGAATGCAAATTTGATATTACTCCACATATTCCCAACTTGATCGGATTGAAGCGAGTTTACAGTTACTGAAGACCTATCGGAACGTATATAAGGGTAATTTTATTGTTCACGGAGACGTAAATGCTTGTAGCTACAATGAAACTGTTCTATGACAATTTTTAGTACTAGCGCTGTCGTGTACAGAGTAGGCTGGGCTTTCAAAGCCCCATAGAGTATTTTAAAATATCTGTGAATTACGTCTCTCTCGACAGCAACCTTTAAGCCCACTATTGGCCTAATAAATATAAAAGTACCTACTTGAAAGTGTATTTTAAAGGTATCTTAGAATAATTTTTGTCAATTTCGTAATTACCTAGATTTAAATTAAGTATGGTTTTGTCAGCATAACATTACATATTTTTCAGTAAAATGCCCTAAGATACTCGTAGTTGTTCACGTCGTTAGTTTGGTTCCAGAGTTTAGAAGACGTGAAACTGAAAGTGAACACTTCATGGGCGGTATTGTGAAATCATTAAAATTATTCGATAGATTAATTGAAATGTTCAACGACGCTATTTTTGATAGAGCTGTCTTGTATAGAGCAGACGATACGATTAAAAACCGAAAGGTGTGTTGTATTCTAAATTCGATTTTGATTATTGAGATCTCAAATCAAATGCAGTTATTGCGATGATATTTTAAGGGCCCTTGGTCGCTTGTAATAAATGTTGATTGCATCTTTATTAAAGGATGAACATTAATAACTGGTTATTTCAGTTCAGCAGTATGCGCGTTAATTCATTTACGCTGCTAGTGCCGAATTTAATTTCATTGGAAACGTTTTCAAAGTACTCATAGGAACAAAAACAATAAATGCTTTTAAGTTACATTATATAATGTAGTGTATTATATATTTTCTATCTGATGTGTCTTCATATTTTGCCACTTGCTATTTAATTTTTAAACGCTCTCGCTTTTCTTAAATCGTTTTTGAGGATTAAACTTACCTAATAATGTAATTAATTACATTCGCATTCTACTGAATTCAAAAATCTTTTCGTCATTTAATATTTAGGTGATAAAATTGAGTTTTGACTCTTTGGTCTGAAGAACAAACGTGAAGGTTTTTAGGTAGCCAAGTGAAAAAAATTTTTTTAGTCGAGTAAAGTAGCGTAGGTAACGCAATGTGAGATCCAAAAGTTACATAAGAAATAATTATTAAACCGAATAAGCCTCTTACATAGTAAAATATTCGTAAGCTCATTATTATTGATCCAATTGATATACATTACAATCGCATAAAATTTTGGTCCATTTTTACTGGACCTACAAATAAATTTTCAAATACAGTCTTCCTTTATACAGGCATATTTATAATATATTTAAGACAACTGTATAATTTTAAAAATGTATAGAGCGACTAAAATAGTAAAATAAGTTCGATCAAATTTAGCTCTGATGATACATCTACATAATTAGTTATTCCGTTAGTATTAAACCATTCAAAAATTTTATTTTAATTTTAACTAAAATAAAAAGTTGATAAAAGTATACAATTCCACAAATATTTTACAATAATCCATAAATAGTGATACACAGTATAGCTCAGTGGTTGGAAAAAGATATATGAGTAGTAGTATGTAACAACTAACTACTACATTTTCAACATACATATATGTAATTCTAAGTTATATCTGACATCAATGTAGCTAATTTATTAACATTAAATTGAATGTTTCTAAACACAGATAATATTATTTAGTATTTGAAGTCAAAATAATTACTACTGACATTTTGTGTACACTGACTGAAGATTATTGATTTAAAAGTGCTTACCTAGTATTATACTATACAAGTAATCTATACGTATATTCGTACATAATATGTAATGTCGATTGTAATCCGTGCTTAGGAATGTACAACATAATTACTACTCGTAAGTTGTAAGGAAAAAACACCGTGCCATGATCGGCATGTACGATCATACTCTAATTGAAAGGGATATCGTTAGTTAGATACCTACCTATCTAATAGTGTTACTTTAATCCATTAACATTTAACAAACATTATTTACTATTAAATGCAAATTGTGGTTAAACAGTTAATATTAGAGAATAAACATTTTAATATCTGTCTACTATTTTTTTATGTTTTTTAAATATTTTAACACATAAATAGATAATATTTATAATTACTGACTATTTATATTCCTTAGATAAATACCTATGTAATCATATACGAATTATAACGATTATTATCGTTATAACTATAAAATTTATAGAGGTATACCTACCTACTTGTAAAATAATGTCATAAATATGTAGGTACAAGTAATTTTAGCAAAATATTTAAGATAATAATATAGCAATAATACAATATAATGCTAGGATTTCTGAAACTCAATATTTTTTTAAAGAGTTATCTATATATATAGGACGGAAGGTTAATAACATGGGTAATGGATGAAATTCAACATTTTGATGAAAGATTTTTATTAAGTTTATTGAATTAAATGAATTTCTAAAAAAAATTTTGACAAAGTTCAAAATAGAAGAAATAAATTCGAAGAAGAACTAAATGTGTTTCAAATCGTCTCTCGGTAATTTCTAGTTTATTTTACGAACACCATATTAAGCGTAGTTATAATTAATTAGGTGTAAATAATAATTATCATCTTAATTTAAACTCCAAAACAAGTTATAAGTATTACTTTTATCTTAACAATAAAATTATTGTACGCCAACCTTAACGATAAAAGATCTCACATATAAAATTATTGTGCCCAATTACAAATGAAAATATTTTAAAATCAGAAGTTACAAGTGTTAAAAAATGCATTGGCCCATAAATTTTTCAGGCTTAAATTTTTTTCGAAACTTGGACGGAGGATAATTTTGCGAGCCTAGAGCTTAAATAGACATAGAAAGTCTAGATATATGTAGTAGAAAACAGTAAACTTAATCAGGATTATGTATGTTTACATCCATCCATGTCCAATATTAGTGGAATTTTGAATACCTTTAAAGTACAGTTACCTAAAAATTTCCAGCAAATTATTTATGACCATTTCTACGTTTGTGGTCAATATTAATCCATAGGTACAAGGTTTGGGAAAGCCTATAGGTAGGTACCTACTAGACGTCACACATGTCCAATTCTTATTTATTTTCTATTGACAGATGTTGGTTGGGCATCAGAACAAAACTAATATGGGTAATGTATTGCATTACATGTATTACCATGTGTAAGTTAACGAGAATCATAGTCCAAAATAGTAAAACGCTCCAATAATTCAGAGAAATAAATCGGGTATAGTTGAACTATAAAGGTCAAAAGTGAAGATAATAAGGATTAATTTTTAAAAAGTTTAAATTTAATAAACTGTGCGTGTTTTAAGATTAAAACTCTCTACTCAAAACAGTCATAAATTGAATAATTTATAATAAATACGTAATACAATAAATAACATTTATCTATTTTTTTTTAACACACAGAAAAGCGTGCGCGCATAAACAACAAATACCTATCTAGTAAACATTTTTGACATTATTAATTTATCAGAAACACCGTAAATAATGTCGTTCACTATAATATAATAGAAACTGTAACCTTATTTAACTACGCAATAACATCAATATACCTACCCACTATGGCTCACACTGAACTATAAATATTCAAGTGCACCGACTAATTTATTAATAATTTAACCCAGTCGGTATTTGGATTAAGGAAATTTCAGATGCATTTTTAGAAAGTAACAAAGTAGCTGCCAAGTTTTTTTTTTATTTTTTTGTATTGATAGTTGTCTGGAACATAAATAAAAGCTGTGAGATAATGACGTAATTTTATGTGTATGACTAAAAATAGGTTCGTTTAAATACGTGATAACAACAACAAAGGACACAATCATCTATATTTTTTTGTATTTTTTAATATTTTTTTTAGTTATCTATCTTTCCTTTCCTAACTCTTTCAAGTTTCTTTACGTTGTGGTAAACTTTACTTACATAACGAGAGGCACTCTAGATCCTTCTTCATAATCATCATTTCCTAACACTAACAAGTCCTTCAAAATTTCTGGTAAGACATCGTCCCTAGCGTTATCATCGTTAACATACTTACTAAATACTACGTTAGTTAATAATTTAATGCGCAGATATGCGCTGCATAGATATTATTATAGGTATTATCTAGCCACAAATCTCGACCACCAATAAATATCAGTAAAGCCTATCCGAACATTGATGGCTCAGTACAGAAACGAGAATTTCCTGAGATTAATATTAACACCAATAAATTCACGGGAAAATTGCATAGTTATACAATAATCCTAATATAACTTATATTTATTTTAAGAACACAGATTTATAGTATAGCATTACAGCGATAGATAGACATATCTAGGATTAATAGTAGACATTTAAAATGTAGAATTTAAATATTCAAAAACGGCTGTACAACATTATTTCTATGCGAATTTGCATTGTGAAGATATATTTTTTGTAAAACTAATAATTGTATAGTACCTAAAAGAAAGTAAGTTGGTGACTATAACGTATCGATTAGTTGTGTTGTGACAAATAATTATATAATAATATAGTTACTTGGTGACGACGGTTACTTGATTTCAATTAGAAAATACAAAGATAAAAGCAAGAAATACTACTGTTCTACTAACGCTGGTTTATTACCAAAGGTTATAGTCTTGCATGAGATGTTGAAGTAATGAATATTATACCATTTATTTAAAAACTGCTTGATATGTCAAGGAAATGCGTGTTAAAATTGTTCCCGACCATCACCGGATATGAATCGCGCTTTGACACACGTACGAAAAATCTCATAATACACGGATGGTCTCAATTTGCGTTCGATTAATCCTAGGATCAAAATTAATTAAAATAGTAAAATCTGTTCAGTGGAGAAGAAAGAGATTAAAGTTAATCGTGATATTTAATAACGGGATAGGACCCTGTGAAGTGTACATTTTGCACTATAATATAACATCCTGGGCACCACAACGATCAATCAATACAGTTCCTTACTGTTCAATGAACAGTGTTCATAGACCTGCTCTTTCTAATCAAACAAAATTCTTTAATTCCTATATTTCATGTATTATCTGCTCGCAATCAATTGTATAATCATTGTCGAGAGAGTACCTCCAGAGATTCCGCAGACGTCAAGGGCAATGTAGATATTAACTGATTTACCTTTAAATATCTGATACAAAAAGTAAGAAAGTAAGTTAGAAAAATTAGCAAACAATTATAACTGTTACATGGATTAAATTTTTTCCGGGAAAATACAAATAAGGTAAGGTGGGGTAAGACTATGTTCCCGGTTTCTGATTGAGCCGAAATTTTGGATGCGTATATTAATAGCTTAACCTACAATACTATTATGAAATTGAGCTGATATGATGATGGAGGCCGAAGGTGGCCATACGAACTCCTTAAGCAAACCATACAACCCCATCAACACTGGACTCATTTGATTCGTCTTGGCAAGGACAATATTTCTAGATGATGTTCGGGGCTTGCTAATGCAGTGGTAAGGAGTTCAGACTCTCCGAAAGTACTGTATTAACAAGCCCTGAACTTCACCTAAATATATTGTCCTTGCCTTAAAGAATAAAACGAGTTCAATTTTGATGGGGTTGTTTGATTTTGTAAAGGAGTTCCTGTGGCTACCTTCGGTCTCCATCATCAGATCAGCTTAATTCCTTAATATCTAATATTGTAGTTTCAACCCATTAATATATACATACAAAATTTCAGCTCAATCGGGCACCGGGAAGTTAGTTTTCTAGGGGGGGTCACATATTTATGACGCCAAGGGGGGGTCAGATATTTTTGCTCGTGACTGTACATAAGAGCTGTTAAATGCTTATTCCTAGTGATAGCGGACGCGGTCGCGGTGGCGAGCACGGTGGCGTTTACGCGATTTCAGAGGTGGTAATAATGTACAAAGATATTTTATTAGATTTTTTTTATTAAATAATAAACGTTACATTTAAATTTTTTCGACGTTATTTTCTCCAAATATATTATTATTAACACAAAAGTACATTTGAAAAAAAAAGAAATGGTTTAGAATTCTTGTGGATTTTTAAACTCGGTACTTTTAGTTCAGTGTTAAACAAAAAGTTTCGACGCATTTCGCCACTTCTTAGTTCAAAAACGTGCGATAATATTATAATTCCCAGCGACACGTACAAACAGTTGTTCTTCCCTGTCGCCATACATTTGTAACAACCGCAAACTAGCCCGCGAGTTGAACCGCCACCTACTTCCCTCGCAACAGCGTTTTATTATGAATACCTACTTTCATTATGATGATAATGTGATTTAATCACCACACCCGCCAATCAGTGTGACTAAGCACTAACAACATCTTACTGCCATAAAATTTAAGATTGATAAAGCAATTTATAAAGAAGTTTGGAACAAGCTTGGTATATTTATAACCACGTAACATTGCCGTTGCGCCTGCCTCTGTAATTGTTAAATCATAATTCTTGAGTTTCACGTGATGAAGACGAATAACGGGGAGGACTGTTGACGTTGATTGCCTGGTGCATGATATGCACCCTTATATCCCCGATAGTAGTTCTGTATTCCAACGGACGTCGATGCCGACTATTATAAGATGAAGAGAGGGTATTCTTACAGCAACAATAGTTAAAAAGGTGTCCAAAAGCGCGCCTAAAATTTCTGTTGAAGAAAGCATACAAGAAACTAGTCACTACGGATCGACACAATCCGACCCAAACGCAGTGGTAAAAGTTACTGTCGCTGCTGTTAGGATATTCATAAACTATAATGAGATAAGGGATCCATGCCGCAACAAAGAACACATAAGCCGTTATGTTCAAGGCGACAGAAGAATTGTCGAATTCAAATAGTTGTGATCGTTTGTACTGGATTTGTTTGCGGGCTCGACGTCTCACTTCTACTGATGCGGAAATTAAACAGAACATCGTAACGATGAAGGGCACGACATGGAACACCACTGAAGTTACAATTCTAAAGTAGAAATTGCCGAAATGTGCTCTTGTACAGTAGTCGTAGTCATAAGTTAAGTACACTCCAGCTCCGGCTGTTGCGAAACATGTAGCGAAGATGAAAACTGCCAGTATTCCGATTTTCATATTGAGGAATGCATTGTATTCTTCGTTTGAACGACAGATCCGAAAATAGTTTTCAAGAGATACGAACTGCAACAAACAATGGTCATAGAACATAGCATAACTTACTTTGAATGTTGGGGATTAAAAAGAAACTTACCATGGAGAATACGTTGTAAGAATACGTCGAAGACATGGTGAGAAAGTGAAGGAAGTAACAAACGGCATCAGTTTCCCATTGTCCAGACAGCAATAACACCGCACACGTTGGAAGCACCCCTGTTGTTACAAGAAGATCGGCCAGGCCCAAGCAGGCGTGAAAAACGTTACCTAAAAAATATAGATTACGTTAGCATTACATAAATATTATTAAAATCCGGTTTAAGATTTGTAACTGTTGATAGTTAGATTACTGACCGACTTTTCTCAACGATCGTTCCACGAAGAATGTAGCTACGAAGAACCCATTCATGATGGTCCCGATGCTGCTACAAAATACCATGAACATGAGGCGGCCCATCTTTGACCACTCATGTGCCATGGTCAGTGGAGAGTACGGAGAGACACGAATGGCCGCTGCGCTTACGTTGAATGCTGCCATCTCCATTTTGATCCTTTACAGAAAAGATAAAAGAATTCAAAGTATTGGCTAATCTGTCTATTCTAATTATAACATACATTCGTTGTTCTGTGGTTTTAACTACCCTCAATGTTAAAATTATTCTACCTAGTAGCTCTACTTCTAAGTGGACTTAATTACTCCATAGAATTGTTAAATATTAACAATAAGCTGCAGTTGTGGAACCTTAAAAGCATGTTTCGATTTTATTTTCTTGATTCGATACGAGTACATTCAATAAACAAAGCCACGAGGTTGATTGTCGGTTACCGTGCGCACATGCGCATTCATATTTAATATAGGTGAAAGGTAACCTACCCGTTGATTATATTTTTTCACATAAATATATTCTTGAAGTTCATGTTTTAAATTACGTAGCTAGAATTGCTATTGTAGTGGGGTCTTCGAAAAAGACATTATGTATTTTCATTTCGGAGTAATCTTTCCAAGATAGGTATATAAATGGAAACTTGGATGTTCAGTTGTTATAGTACCAGGATAATATTAATATTCAAGCAGAAATATTCTGTATTTTAATATCTTTTCAAAATTTCAACGAAGCATAGGGCACTCAAATAACAAGATACCTAAGTGGTGAGGTAATAAAAAATCTTTTAGTATATGAAAGGTACACGATAAGAAATCTTTCGGATCTAGGTATATTACTCTATATTTTTCTTAAGTGAAAACCTCGCAGCAATGAATATTTCCAGCTACGAGACCAGCTTACTCTACTTTCCATTATAAACAGCAATGTCTGTTCTAATTTGAGGACAAACTTACTTCATACACAAACAATAATATTTTGGTGTCAAATTACAAAATTGGGGTACTTATTTTCTTAAAACATTTATTGCGAGTCAACACTAGATATTGACGAATAAAAGTAGATTACCAATAAAATCACTTCCAAAACTTTACACATTCACTATTTTTATTAATTATAGAGATTTCAAGCGATCGTTTGTTTACAAATAAAGGTAATTTTTTGCGTAATATTTTATAGATTCATACCGTAGGTGCCTCATGCGCACGTTATAATTGACTGTCAATTTACGTTATTCCAGACAAAATATGACAACGTGATGAATATTATGAACAAAGTCAATACAGACGTTTACGAGCTACGCAACCCCTATTATCTGCGCCAGAAGGCACAAATTCCCGTAACTTGTTCATGAAAAAGAGTAAACAAATTTTTGTGCTTCATTTATTGTCTTGATTTATAGGACAATGACGCATGATCTGCCAGATGTCGAACGAATTAATCACGAGAAAAAATATAACGCTTCTTTAAAATTAGATACCTATACAATTAATATGATAATATAAATAAAACACAATCAATTTCTTGCTTTATTAAGAGTAAAAAACATAAATAGGTAACCTCGAATCTCGGACTGAGCTAAACTGCACATAGCCTGCGGGGTGCAGACGAAGAACTAAGTTACCTAACTAAGTTAAGTTTAGCCGGCATAGCTAACGCAGTTTTTCATACTTGTGTACAGACTGGAAACTAAGCTACTCGTATGTGAGCTAACTAAAACATGCGAAGCTAAGTTAGTTGTGCATGCCGATGCGCAGTTGCACGAGCTAAGCTAAACCCCTCCTGCTTACCCTGCACCACGGTAAAGTAATGTATACCTGCACTCCCTTCGCAATACAAACTGAGCTTTCGCTTAGTTCTTGGTGTATAAGGGACATACTTTTAGTTTATCACAGTTGACCTTCCCTAGTTTAGTTTAGCTTCAAAGTAGCTTAGCTGCTTAGGTGGGTAGAGATACTTAGATAATGAAAATAAATTCATCTGAGTTTTAACTGTCGGAGTAAATGTATTTATTGAGAGATAGTTGAAACATTTTCTCATATAAAGTTTATGATATTCGTTCATATATTTCGTTAATATATGACAGAAATGAACGTGGGCGTTGCCAAAGTTTCTGAAATGTGCTGTCATTTTAAAGCTGTAGGTACTGTGAAAAGTGGTACTGTACTGATAGTCCAAAATTATAGTTCCAAAATTCATGTACTCAAATTATTTATAAA
>LGAG01000201.1:276060-292080 GCA_001278395.1 Lerema accius
TAAGGGGGTAAATATCATCACAAAACTATAATTTCCGCAAGCAAAGCTGCGGGCAACAGCTCGTATCAAAATAGTAGTTCAAAATAAAAGAAGTGCATTTACAAACGATATTAAAGTTATAGGAGATTGATCAATGTGGTTTAGTTTAGTATGAGAATGAAATTAGTGTCAAAAAATAAGATTTAATTTTTTACATTCCTTTAAAAGATCGCAAATAATTTTTCGGGAGCATTACTAAATTTTTTTAACCATTTTACAATCAAATTTAGAGCTAATTGTTGTCAAACTGTCTCAATTCAAAACTGTCTATTAAGTAGATTTAATAAATATAATAATAAGTAGATTACTTAATATACTCGTAAATTGTTTTTCATGTGCTAACATACCTAAATAAAGGAGGTAGAAGTGGTCGATAATAATATATGACAATATGTTTGGTTAGAGACGAGGTCTTGTGTGGCTCCAATTTAGCATGAATTCACAATACATTGATAGAGCGGAGATGAAATAATATTAGTTCAATGTCTACGGTACTGGAACTAGCTATGAAGAGAAGAGTAAAACACACAAGCAACATTCGAATTGATTTGCCTATCTGAGATGGATGCGGGGGATACTTTGTTATCTAAACACAATCACTGTCTCTACCTATAGATAGTTACTGAATTGTTAGATTAATTCTGTTGAGTGTCCATGCACATATTGCGTGTTAATTTTATAGCCCTTACTAATAATTCGAAAGTATACTATGAGTTATATCTGAATGCGGCTCTAAAATCTTAATAACAATCAGTTATTGTAGTGTGCAAATATACTTGCAATTTAACTTTTTTTAAATAGTTTATAATTATACTTTTTTATTTTGATCTGATTCAATGATACTTTATTGAATTATTTAGAGATTAACGAGTAGAATCTGAATTGACGGAAATCCACAAAAGTTTTTTTTATTTGATTCTATAATGTTGTAAGAATATGATAAAAAATATAATTACTATTTGTTTAGAGTGTAGGTACTTACCTAAGTAAAAAGGTATTATCGTTAAAAAGAAAATGATTGTGTTTCATATTGGCTCGGAAACCACTAATCAATTGCTAATGATTGTTTTTTAACAGCTTAGGGTTCTAATATGTAGATTCTTATATTTAAAGCTAGATGCAACATAGGTACTTGACAGTTCATCTCGATGTCTCAAAGAGTTATGGAGATCGACCTTAACTTATGCGAGCTTCGAAACGGAACGAAAGCGGGTCACTAGGTAGGTACGACAATATAATATCAAAACATAATAAAAAATGCATAGTATACCCCCTGTTTCTTCGTCGATTCATTTCTTAGTTTCTACTGCCGTTCGTTGGAACAATACAACAATATCATATTCCCCGATGGATTTCCTACGGCCCCAACTAGTGAACCGACCACTTCTTTAATATATTTTTTGTATTGGAATTTTCTTTCAACCCTTTTCCTACAAGTTTCTAATTAAATATACCGAGTTGTACCTAAATAGATTTTTAATAAAATATAATAATATGTTTCAATACGGATTAGAATTCGAATGAAATTAATGTATATTTTTGTCTTCGTTGCTGAATAAGAAACCCGAAATTGTTATTATTTCGACAGAATTATTTGGGCGGGGGATTAACTATTTTTAGCTTCAGGGTATGTTCTATAAATGTCGTAATTTTAAAGTAAATTATAAATTACGTGTACCTGCTTAAGTTTCTACACGTGTAATTTAAATAGATACGAATAAAAAGGTATTATGTACGGAATACCTTTCAAAGGTACGAGATTACCGCAGTATTAGGTACGTTACACACTAATTAGTGTGTAACGTAATTTAATTAAAGGGTGAATTTTCAATTTTCCATTCCATTAATGTACTTTACGTGGGAATTTCCCAATGTTGTGAGCTTGATGTATTTTTTTGTAATCGTAGCCAACTTAGAAATTAAAACGTATGATATGGTAAGAGTACAATGATTACCGTCCTATAATATTAACTTTTATGGTTACCAAAATTCATTGATCAATACTTTTTTATTCCACGGTAACAAAACTTTTAAAGTTCGTAGCAATACACAGAATTTCGTATCACCTTTTTTGCCAAGGTAATTTAAAGCTAATCGCTAATCGGATGATTAAAACGTCTCATAAAAACTATTACCCTGTATCCCAAAGGAACATTTATAGTACTTTGAATATAAGTGTCCTAAAATAGTTTGATAACGTAACCGTAACGATTTTTTGTACCCTCTTTTCCCGCCCTAAGCGTTACGTAGAAAACAAATGATTATTTTTATCTAAAAATGTAGTTCTTTTTAGTGACAAAAAACAATGATACATAATACTTGAACGGCTTCAAGGAAATCCGTTTCCGAGTTTACGCATGATTTTCGGTCAGGCTGACAGACAGACAATAATTAAAAACAAAGTTTTTGTGTCCCATCTCGTTATTCAAGTGCCCGTTAGTAGAAATTTTGAACAAATATTAATTTATATTATTTATTTATTATTTAAATATATTAATATGATTCAAGTGTTAGATATGTTAGTATCGATGAGTTGCTTACTTTGAAGTAAAAGTAAGTAGGTACCTACATACCTTCCTTTAGTAGGTATATAGAAGTAAAGATGGGGGTTATAATTACTAAAATACTACTTATATATTATACTTATTTATTACTTCAATGGCTCTTTAAAAGTTGCGATGATAGTACTAAATTTTAAACTCCAGTGTTTTAATACGGTACCTATCATGCTTCACGAATAAATTAATTGATCAATTATTCGTAAATTCGCTCAGTAAGTATTACGGTATTTTAAAATTGAAATTGTTAGGCCGGTGACCTATTTAATATTTACTTATGCCCCAAATATTGATCTACTGCAGAGCAAATAGTAGATAAGCAGAATAAAGTACGGTAACAGTAGGTATCTAAATAACAACATGTGTAATTAACTAATATTCGCTCTCAATCACCACATAAGATAAATTAAAAGCGTTATAATCTAAGGAGAAGACCACAGACCCATAAAAAAGAACAGACGGAGCCATCCGCCAGAAAGTGATCGTTAATATGTAGCAAGTTCGACTATGAAGCCCACCGCTTAGTAGTATACGGCGAGCGAGTCACAGATTTTTGTGCGTCACTTATTTAGTTGCAAATTTGCAATACTCGCAATTGCATACAATAGATCTGTCTATTCTTTTTTTGGGTCTATGGAGAAGACGTAAAAAGTATCCCACGCAAGGTGAAAATTAATGACAATTTTTTTTTATAATTACAACGACATACCTAATAATTAACAATAAATAACGCTAAACACTCATAGCCCTGCAGTATGAGTCCCTTTGACGTGGGATGAATTGACAACACAGAAACACAAGGACACACCCAAACCGAGAGCAGAAAGTAAAATTCATCATTTAAATTTTCGCCTTGCTGGGAATGGAACCCAGGACCCTTTGAACGGCGACGGCCGTCCAGGGTTCGATTCCCATTGCACACACAAGAAAACCATAGCGCCATATGGATCGGAAAATGATACAAAGAAAATGTAATATATATATCTTCGAATAAACTTTTACATTTCAGAGTTTATAAATTACAATAGATAACTCGCAAAAGCATGACTCGAATACTATAATTTATCACGCTTTTAAACACTTAAGTAAATTGTTTCAGCTTATATTGGTGACTCATTTATTCAAACAGCTCTTAAAAGTCGTTTAACAAAGGGACGGACATACACATTAATTAAAATATTGTAATAGACATTTATTAACTTACCCAATAAGTTAAGTGCAGAAAATTGTATGTAGTTGAGTGTGAAGTAAGGAAATTAATTCACTTGTGTAATGCCGACTAACTCGACAAAAAAAAGTTTTTAATCACAACAGAAATAATAAATAATTTCGAAATCTAAATTTCACATCTAAAATAATATTTAAATTAAACTTTGTTCTATAGAGGACATGGTTGGTGCGCGATGCGATCGTATTTGGAAAGTATCGTATCGCTAGGTCGGGTAGCGAAACATGTAAGTCAGGTTTAACAGTTAGCGCCGTTCTGTAGCTTGAGTTTCTCGCTCGGCCGTACCAGGAGGCTTTAGGGGATGGGGGTGTTCCTGCGCTATGAAAATTTGTGGGTTTCTGCGCAGTCATCCTGACGAATTTCAGGCCAGTGTAGGCGACAGTGAGCCGCGGCCATGACGTCACTTGTTTGAAGATCCGAAACAAATAAACGATAAACATTACAGACACTATGTACTTAACTGAACATTCACGCCTACTCAAATTTTGGTAACTTTTGTAAAAAACACTTACAACTTGCATGTCTGTTAACTTAGAATTTAGTGGACAAGAAATTCTCCTCTGAACGTAACTTTAAAACGAACAAAAAATACTTTTTAACTACTTTAAAATAAAGGTTATCACTCCGATAAGTACATTATGTTTGTTATATTATTTGAAGAGTATTTTCACATAGATAACTAATAGGATAATAAGTAGGTTATGTTCATATTGTAGTAGGTATTCGATTGACACGACAAATTACACACATGACATTAACATTAACTTTCACAACCATGAAAATTGTATCAATATCGGTTAGGTAATTCTGATGGTAAGTGAATTTATAGGACACGTCCCAGAGCCTTACTATTAATTTGCCGGAATAATTCAGGGAACACCCTAGGGCATTCTTATTTATCTCCAACGATTTGCAAAATATAATTTAGGTTACTTAAAGCAACTAGTTTTTTCTTTCTGATATTGTTCTTAATAACCAAGACGGCATTAGATTGTGTATCGATCCGGAGAAATATAGAGTAGGTATATTTCCATATGGACCACATGCTATAGTCTCACGTATACATAATGTAACAAAGTGTGGTAGGTATCTTATAATATACCTATCTGTGTGGTATCTTATAATTTTTGTCGTCTTGTGCGACTATTCCTTACATGGAAATCATGGAATTTTATTAAATAGAAGCCATTTCTCAACCTAGGCGTTTTATTTCGTGAAACCTAAAATTTAGTTATCACATTCTTGCCACATCATAAACGCATATCAAACTGCTTTGTGTTGAAGCTATCTAAGGAGCTTGAAAGTACCTATTGCTGTGGTGAAAACCATTATAATGCTGCGTTAGAAGTAAGTACGTTAGAAACCAATGACGTTATTTAGCGTCCACAGAATGTAGGTACCTACCTTAACAAAAGCTTATAAAATATATCTTACTTCGTTCTTATGTTAGTGGAAATTTAGGGTTTGATTCTCTAAAACTAAGAATTGATGTGACATTAATGGGGTACCTTTTTATCAACTAGGTACTCAGGGGTGACACGTCTAATCCCATTTTGCCAGAGTTAATATTATTCAGCGTCCCGGGCAGGTTAATATGTCGAAAAAATTTGTATGCAGTGCCAGTCTGCAGATTGGTTTTGTTCAAGGAATTTGTTCTGATATGAGTAGGTATTAACCTTGCTTAATTGCATGCTTAAATTGGGGCGCTAATCTTGATTTCTTCTATATACCTACCTGCTCTATTTCGTAAAAGAATAAATGCACACCTAGCCCTAAGTCACGGAAAATGAACAAAGGTATAAGGAAATTACCGATCCAGAGAGATATTTTAGGGTAGATTAGGGTACAGAATTCCTGTGTGCTCAAGGGAACCGACACGCCTTAAGATGGCTCTGTCAACACCAAATTCATCACCGATTCGTTATCGGCCAAGAAAAGCGAATAAGGAAACAATTAAGAACATTGGACACGAACTTTGCCAATGACCAAATGCGAAGTTTATCAAATAAATGCAAATTCCTATATTCTTCTACAAATAATGATAACAGTAGAAAAAGTAGTACCTAATAGTAGTTAGATATCTATTCTTTTTTATTATTTGTAACACTATTTATTTTTGTACACATTTGGAATTTCGACAAAGTAGCGTCATCTATTGATAAAACTTTTTGAAGCTTGTACTAGACAGCTCTAGCTCTAGTGTTAAATAATAGATGTCGTGTTTAGTGTATTATATGCAAATATAATTTTCATTGACACTTGCTTGACATTGACAACAATGACAAATATAACAAGACACTGACAATTTTCAACAAGAGTAGAGCATATCATAGTTAAAGAGCATGCATTAATAGAGTACAAAATGGTATATAACCTATGTTCTTAGCCATAGAGATTATGAGTGGTGCTTAAAGGGCTTCCATCCAAGCCATAAACCTTATTTAAAAAAAAGATTATGGGTTTGTCTTACCAGGGCTGCCAATTGCCGGATAACTACCCGATTTTCGGGGAATTAGAGGTGAGAATTTGAGATAAGATTGATGGAAAACAGGGAATTGCGGGGAATGAGCAACTTAATATCAAAATTTAATATAGACCCTTTTAGAAGACTTTTAGTATCAATACTGTTTAAATCTGTATTTCGTCCGTCTATAATTTATTTATTTATTTAAAAACTTTATTATATAAACCTTAAATTAAGTATATACAAAAGGCGGGCTTAATGCCTAGAGGCATTTTCTACTAGCCGACCTATGGTGCTGAAGAAAATTTGCAAAACAATTGTTTCTGGTACAGAAGAAGACGTCAAGTTTGTTTATTTTTTAAGTCAGAGCAAAATAATTATTATCAAAAAATGAAATGGAAATAACAGAATTATTTATAAATTTTGGTGATTATTTTAATTTTGATTTACACCCAAATCTTGAAGTTTATTTTACTACCCGGCAATTCGGGGAAATGGTCCAATAGTCGGGGAATTAAGCCCTGGGTTGGGTTGCGGGGAATCGACAATTTTGGATTGGCAGCCCTGATGGTCTATACTTACTATACGCTTATTCTCTATAGTATTTGACAGCATCAATCAATTTCAAATATCAATAATAATATCATTCAGTTCAACCTGTTCAACAGTCAAGTTCAGTTTCAGATTTCGTTAACAATCATTCATTTTCCATTCGGTGTTCGGTGAAGTTTGGAGCAACGGTCGTTCAAAATATAACTAAATAGGTAACTTTTGCGAAATTAGGCACGATTCTCATTAACGTAGGCCGTGCACGGAGCGAACCGCGTTCGTGGCCCCGACGGAGCACGGATTTGAGACGTTACATACATTTTATATTAGGTACATAGTGCCTGATCCGTGTTCCGGTCGGGCCCGCTTACAGATCGTCTAAAGCACGATTGTTGCACGGTTATTGTGGTTATTGTCCGGGCCACGTACTTAGATCGCCCTGGGCACAACTTGTTCTAATGAGAATCATCCCTAAGTAGACAGAGTGTAACAAAGAAAAGGACATAATATGTATCGACGTCAACATAGGTAATATTTTATTCTTTTTCAGGAACAGTAAAGGAGTGTCGGTGTGTGGATCTGCGATTGTAATGAACTCTGTTACTCTTCTTAGTCTTGAGAAGTAATAAGAGTGTGACCTAGAAGCCCACAGTTTTATCGATCCGGCGATCTCAGGTAAGACAACTTTATGTATCTGAATTGCACTTAAACACATTTAGTATGCTGGCCTTGACAGTAAATTAGTGACAGCAAAGACCCCTGGTCCCCTGCCAACAATTTAATCACAGTTCAATATACCACTTAGTATAAAGTATTCTTTTGACCTTGCAGATTTATATACTACTGATTCTTGTAATTATTTTGTTACAGAATCTACATCATGGAGCTAGACATCTTACAATTTATTGCCAACGGTCTCAGCATGATCACCATATTGTCATGCTTGTTCTTAAAAGTACCTCAAATCATGTACATCCGGGAAAAGAGATCTGCCAAGGGTTTATATGCTCAAGCCATACTGCTGGAAATTTGTGGGTAAGACCAATTTATTGTTGTAATTCTGTTTCTTGTATATGTCCTCTATCTTCTTCCTTTTATAACAATGGGTGCAAAGAGGAGTGGGAAAATATTTTTTTCACAGCCAGGTACTTACAATCTCTTAGAGTAGTATTTTTACAAGCTTACCTGTCTTATTATTATTAACTAAAATATCACTATGAAATACCCAATGATATCAAGTGTAGGAAGAAGTACAGCAAGCTACTATAATACATTAATTTTCTTTCTTTAATATAATACTGCTCTATAAGATGGTAGCAGGGAACAAGTCCCTAGTCCTTGGTCTAACTTACTACTCAATGATACTTACAGCCCTGGATATAGTTTACAGTTTACACCTTAACCCTAGACGTGCACTAGGCAGCCAAGCGGACATATGACATTTGGGAGCTTACATACATAGGCAGCCACAAATTACTGGTAATATTGCCACTCCAATGGCGGGCTGCAAGTGTTACTGAGTGTATTAGGTTGCCGTCAGTCTGTGCACTGGCTCCCATGCAATGTCATACAATGGTTTGGCTGTTGTAGCTTGGCTGCTATAACTGACTGCTCAAATATTTTGGCTGCCGCAGCCTGGCTGCCTAGGTGGGCACTAGGGTTATTGTGACTTTTAAACATCTTGTTATATGTTACATTATGTAGATAGACCCTGCCCCAATTGTTATAGTTAAATTCTTATAGTAGCAATGTTGCAATCAATTGAGATAGGTAAGTACATCTTACAGAAGGTGACTCCGCCGGACTGCATTCCTAAAACAGCTACATTTGTCCTCATATATTCCTCAGTGCAAGTCTGTAAGTTTGAAATGTGTTTCCTGTTATGATCTAACCTATACTAAATAAACCTATACCTCAAAATTAATTTCATGTTGCTTGAGATTCCTATGTTAGAATAAAAAATGTGAATTCAGATGCTAACGCTTCTTTAAAATTATGCTTGCAACATTGTTCTTTATTTACTTAAGACTTGGCGGCTGTATTTTGATTAAAATTATATGATTCAAAGTATTTGCTACTCTTTTCAAAAAGAAAGGGTGGAAAAAGGATTGACATTTTGTGAACATATTTTTGAAATGTTGAGACAAAGGGAGTAAGTTCCTCTTATCTCCTTTATGTGCACAGTTCAGGGTTCAATTTCAGCACATTTTGTTCATGAAATAAAGCCGGTACATGATTGATGATAACTTATTGATAATCAACATCTTTGTGGTGTAAACATTGTTCACACATAACATTTTAGCTTAATTAATTCTTTAAAATCCTACTAATATTATAAATGTGAAAATTTATAAGGATGTTTAGATATTTGAATGTTTGTCCCTCCTTCACGCCCTAACCTTTGAACGGATTAAGCTGAAACTTGAAACTTGGCACACAGATAGTTGTGATCCAGGAATAGGACATAAGATAGATTTTATCCCGTTTAGAGGTTTCCGTAGGATGAATTTTACTCTTCCGCGGGCGAAGCCACGGGTATCGTATATATTTTTAATGATGATCTTTGTACAAGCCCATTAGACAGATGGATCCCTCATTGCCAAAACCATTTGCATATTTAAAAATTTAGAAGAAATTCCATCTACCAACCAGGAATATTAAATAAGCCGCCTCATTACAATGTCAGTAAATTAATATTTACTTTTGTGAATCAATCATTATTTACTCTTTTTTGTTGGTGTGCCATAAAAATGAACATCCATACATACAGAATCTTGTGATTTCTATGATGATTATAATAAAACATGGATGTCAATTTATAATTAAGTAAAGTTCATTATACACGCAGGACTCGAAATACTATTTGAGCTCCTGTAGTAAAATTGAATTCTTAAGAAGGTGATTCTAAAAAGGCGTAAAAAATCACAAATGTTATTCTCACGATTATATTATTTTAATGACCTATAGTATCATGAACATAATTACATTAAAATATTATTTTTTTAATATTAACAATTATTTAATGATGGCTATTAAGATAAATTTGATCAAGTTGATTTATTGTGGGATGTATTTTTTGTAGTATATTGTAAATTCAGTTTAATTTAAATGAATAAAATATATGCATATGCTTATATATGAAACATGAATACAATATAAATATACTTATTATATCATTCTGCTAATACTTTAGGCTATGGTCATTACAAATGTACTTTTTATTCCACAGTATGTATTTAAAATAGCAATTTAGATATCTTAAGCTTATTTCATATCATAGTCAAAAGAGAGGGTTGAAACATTTATGTGACGGATTACGGCTTGAACCACCATGCTCACACTAACTTGAATAGTTAATAAGGAATAATTTATAATTTCCTGTAGACTCCAAGCTTTTTATAACTAACTAGTCCTGAAGACTTTGTTCTCTTATATACTTACAATACACAATTACAAAATATAGTCAGTTTAAGGTCTTCTTACAACAACACTTATCTGATTGTGCAAAGCTAAATCATCATAATGACGGAATGGGCATTAAAATTAGAGTGAATAATTATAATCTCTCAATTATTGCGAGTATATCTGAAAACGTGTATTTGTATGTTTAATTGTTAAGTAAAGAAAATAAATTTTATTTCCAGATTCACCATAATGATTCTCTACAACTATACAAACAACTATAACATTATGACGTATTTGGAGTATCCTATCATAGTTGTTCAGCTGTATGTGCTCATTTACTATGTGCTCAAATATAATCACTTACTGAACCTCCCTATTGTTCCATTGGCCACTGCTATTTACTTTGCTACTGTATTTGGATTTGTCCTAGGAATTATTCCAAAAGAAGTTCTCGATTACCTTGTGGTGAGTATTTAGTATACAGTAAGGCGTTCAAGTAAGACTTAATGCAATTTGAGGAGTGGGGGTCTTGTTTTTAATCATTGTTTCTATGCGACCTTGTTGTTGGACATTGTTGCTATGCGACCTCATCGTCTCGTTAAACAGCTCAAAATACAACAAATACAAAAGTAAATATACAATCGACTAATTCAAATATAAATCAGCTAATTAGGGAGGATCTTGTAAAGTGTTACGACGCATTACATATATGGGAAAGGGGTATTGCACTACGCGTTACGTAACATTGTATTTTTTTTCAAAAAAACTAGGGAATACAATTCTCTAAAGTCGACAAAATGTGAATTTTTTGGGTTTAATTGGTCATGTGGTTGTTACGTAACATTAATAAAAAAAATAAGTTATGGCGCGTTACATTGAGGGTCAAGAATTTTATAAATTGTGTTACGTAATAGTTGGACACTCCCTAGTGCAAATGTCACCTGCTTTAAAATAAAACTGTATTATTTGCCACACATAGTTTCGTGTATAGAGTTAGGTGTTGCAGTGTTATAAGTGCTAGTTATAAAGGTTTATTTGAGGAAGGTGTAATGTGTTGTATGTATATTTTGCTTTTCAGCCGTTAAATACACCGCTCAGTGGATTTGCTAAAATGACTTACATTATTGGTATTATTAAAACTGGGAATGCCGAGGCTGTATCATTAACAACTTGGAGTATTTCACTGCTAACTAATCTATGTGAGTATCGTGACTAAGTTGTACTTTAATATTTGGTAGAAAGTACATTTAGAATAAATTCAGTTTTTGAGTAATTGCATAATTTGATTAAAAATTTAAATCAGTAGCTTAGAAGTGCATGTAATAAATTTAAAATTAAATAGAATTTTAAAAGTTTTATTTTATAATTTTTTTTTATATTTTAATACATCATTTGTGTGTTGGTAGTAATGGTGTTTTGCAGTCCGGAATTACAACTTGGAATGTCGACGTCGTTATTCTTTGTAATATTGTTACACTATAGCTCATTGCTTTTCATTATTATTTGATAATAACACAGAGAAAGAACTTGTTTATTAATTTATACCCATTAACGTACCTTCAATCCAAAATAAACAAAAAAAATAACATTCGATTTCCGCAAATTAACACTTCATAATATTGATAACATTTACCATATTAATACCACTAACACACATTTGTGATGTGCTATGCACAGAAGTTTGCATGCGATTTATTAATCATTCAAATAGAATTGGTTACTTAATTTTTGATTCCTAGATATAAGGTGTAAAAATATTCTAAGAGATGTCAATGGAGTTTCCACAGATGTTTCGATTTCAGCGCGACTGTTCACAGTCTATGTCGATTCGTCCGATACATTCCTCATGATAAATTTCGTCGTGTCATCCTTGCTGAGTTTCGGAGTATTGAGCACGGCCTACTATTACAAGCGTACCGTTCCTCCATCTTCTACTGACATGCATAGACGCCGAAGCAAAAGCTATGGCAGACATCACCACAGCCATAGCGACTAAATAATGATTCGATATAACGATGTAATTAATCGATGTAACATAAATCAAATGGTACAAGACCGAAAATTAAATCAAATTTCGAAGAGATCATTCTGACGCATTAGGATGAATTTCCAAAATACAATTTAGTATACATTTTTCAATAAATAATTTATTTTAAGTATTTGTCTTGTTGTCCTTGTTATATCGTAAAATTAAATGTGTTACATCGATTAATTTATGCCACTGAATATGTAACAGATTGTATTTTAGTTGTAATCCCAAAATAATTTTAAAACTTTATCAATCTAATAATGTTAGGTTGTATTTTTACTCTGAATGACGAAACACGATTATTTAGGTTTGATTAGAAACTTGACTCTTAAGAGATTAACTTTTTACACATCTAGTGCCATTTATTTTAAGCGGACTATGTTTATGTATGATTTATTATAAATTAACATTGGTTTATTCTGACGACTTAATTTATATCTTCTTCTTTTTTTATTATTTCTATTGTTCTATTTTTGTTTCTTTCTTTCGACAATTCTAATTTCGTCGTCGTCGGTGACCTTGAAGCAGACTGACCAAGTAGAAATGACTGACTGTGAAGCTGGGAGTAAACTTTTTTTGTTTTTTGACTTAAAGTAAAACTTAGGTTTACCTAAGTCGATCGTACATTAGATGGCACTAATTTATAAGAAGTTAATCTTTTATAGGCCAAGTTCGAAGGCATATAACCCATTGCATTTACTATTGACTACTGAATATATCAGAATTATTTATTTCATGTGGATATATACATAAAATTCTTCTAGGCTTATTTTAATACTGATAATAATCGTGTAATACCTTACGTTTTACGTTAATAAATAAAAAATATTCATAATCGGTATGTAATTTAATCATGATATTATTAATTTGAATGCATTAGTGCCGTTCCATCTAGTCAAGATGTATTAGATGACAATGGTTTATGAAAATATACCTAATTATTATTTATGATAAATATTCTCAATAAGTAGAAATTTTAATATAAATGCAGTCACTTTTATTCTATTCTATTATTGTATTAAATAACAGTCATAATATTATTTTTAATGTAGGTGTATGTTTTTAATAATTGATGTTAATTGTAGTAATTTATCAGATGTATTCTCAAAATCTACCAGTGTCTATTGAATGTATGCGTATTTACTATAGTGTTAAAGATATAATTATTTAATTGGTGTTAAATTGTTCTTATTATATTAGAATTATACTAAATGTATCTGAATTATTATAGTAATTATTGAGGCGTATTTTTCGGTTGTATGACTTTTCTATAATGTTGTTATACTAATTTATCTTTAAAATATTTTATTCTGTGTTAAAGAGACTAAGTTTTGAGAAGCTAATTATTAAACAAGTGAGCTGACATAACTATATGAAATGGAATAGTGAGACATGAATGTGCATAGCTTTTTTTGAGTCCTATGGAAGTGTTTTGGAAATGTCTAGTCAAAGATGTGATCTGTATGAGGCCATAACAACAAACTTAAGTTATGTTACGTGATAACCGAATAGTATTTCCTGTTTAACACATAGATATTAAAATAAAAACCGAGGCAATTGAACTATAGGTATTATGTTTGTACGCTTATAGTTCTCAATTTTAATTACGATATTATTTAAAAGAATCTGTATAAACTGCTACTAATTTGTTGACACTTCCAGCAAATTGCATTTTTATGAACACAATGTAACCAATTTATTACTATATGATATTCATATTTTCGCAGTAATTAATGTGTGTGCTCAAAATTTTGAAGGTAACATTTCTCAAAGAAAATGATGATATTGTCTAGTTTATCTTTTAGGTGATTTCCAGTGTTTTAATTTTAAGAGAAACATTCCCTTTTTGCGTTTTTTGCGATTAGTAGTAGTATATTTTAATCCTATAAAAGACAATGGTTGTTAAAGAAAAATTTCCTTCTTGCAGCTTTCAATAATCTCAGTTAGGGTTAGATAAGATTTTTTCACTCCCAGTACTCCGATAGATGACCTTTTCAAAGATATTACAAATTCTATGTTAGTAGTAATGATAACTCTAAACACTGATGTTTTTATTAAGGTGCAGCTGCACGCACAAATTAATTGAATTATATAGTAATAAATGTTAAGTCATTGGAAAACAATCAAAATAATACATTGTAAAGCTTCATTTTTAATAGTAGTCAATTTATGCGATATACGCTATATACTATTTCCTCTGGTATATATTGCTCACTCTATTCACAGATATTGCCACCCTAATGTCTACCTCAAATTCAAAATTTCTCTTCGAAAAATGTTGAATGTTAATTTTACATAATTGTAATGGTCAATAAATTTATTGATATTTATAAATTTCTCTAATACTATTTACACTTTTTGACTAATAGATTACCTACCATCTACCTGGTATGACCGCCGCGATCTTTAATTTCTTCTGACGTAGGTTTGAGTCCGTACTTTCGTTCTCAGCCACTCATTTAACATGTATTTACATGTATTATGGTATTATCTGGTGCTTATTGACTTTTTATTGACGTATTGCACCAACCATTATATTTTATTTACCACTTTATTTTATAGTCATGGATCCGTAGTACATTATTTTTCACTTATTACTATCAAGCTAATTTTTGAGAGCAGCTTTATTTCGATGAAAGGCCCAACTTCTTTTATGACTATTTTCACAGGAGATAAACAGAGACAAAATATGGTAATTTGTCGATTTTTTAAATTTATTCCTAACTGGTTAATTTTTTCTATTAAATATCAAGGACATATTATCCAAATTTTACCAATATTCGTACATAACTTATGGTTTTACCAGACAGACGCCTTTTTCCACAATGTATCAATAACGAGGTTATGAAAAATGATTCCTAACAAACTGATTTTTTCTGTTGCTTTCTTCCGTGAAAAACAATGTACTACGGATCCCTGACTATTAAGTGGTTATATTATGATAATAATTATTATAATCTCATAATAAATTATGTAGCAAACTGTGAAGTTTTGGTATAATTCGAATGTTTATGGTACAATGTAAGCTTATTTATTTGCTTTGCGAAACTGTAGCATTGTGGCATATTGTTGGCCTATACCAAAATCTAAAAAAAATACCAATTAAGAAAAATGTATTATGAATTATTATGTCTTCTATTCATGATTAGTGTTCTGTAGTATTTGTGCAATATTTTAAACTGTTGTTCAAGCTTGACTGCAAAGATCTCTAAATTAAATATTCGTTTCTACGACTACTTGCACAAATACCTTTAAGCAACGCTTTATATAATAAATCATCCAAGCGCACATAGTACTCATTAAAATTAATCGTTGCACCATCTAATGGCGATGTATATTAGGCATTAAAAAACCTAGGAGTTAACAAGATTGTAAATACAAATGACGTGTTGAAACAAGTAATATAAATTAATAGTAAAACAAAAAGAGTTAAAAATTGTTTTGTTTTGTTAACATTTGACGTCTAATATAAAAGGAAACAGAATTTTATTGAGCAACAAAAAATATATATTTAGATTTGAGCCAAACTAAATTAAATATCGTACGTTTGCTGATTGGCGCGATGAAATTCTACTATTTTGTATGTACGTTGGTATTGATTTTTGTATATTGCGTTGCAGGATTTTGTTTAAATCGTCTTATTGCTTTATGAGATGTATAAACAATTGTGTATACCCTGTTTTTTTTCACTGCGGACTAAATTGACACATGCAAATGTCAATTTTCAAAATAATGTTACCAGCTTTTT
>LGAG01000201.1:292137-322604 GCA_001278395.1 Lerema accius
TTAAATTGTGCAATAGTTAACTGTATTTGTATTGTTTTTTGTGCCAAACTGCTCATTTGTATATTTTACGTTCCTATTTATTGTGTACACTTTTGGATTGTTAATTTAATAATAAATGTATTATTTAGATGATGGCATTGTTTTATTTCAGCATATTCCTATGTTTATGTTTTATAATTGTTTCCATAAATCTCAAATTGAAAAACGCAGGTTACAATTTTTCATTCAATAAAGTTTAAACTCTTGAATTGCTTACAAATCTAAAAATTTATTGCTAGATAGAAACTAACAAAAATGTTGTGTTATTTCTATACATAGAACTATAAACCTTTATGAATCATCACTTTTTAGATCCTGAAACTTTTGTAGGACTTTTTGTGCTGGTGACAGTTTTATAAATGTTGAAGATTTAATTGTAAATAGTTTTGATTTACAAACATCCCTATGGCGCTTAGATTTATCCTTTCTAGAACGTATGCTCAATTTAGATGGAGATTTGTGTTTAGATAAAAGTAAATGAGAACATAGAGTTCGGGGGGTCATTTCAAACGGTGAATTCTGCATAGCATCAGAAGATAGAATAACACTTCGAGTAGGTGAATTTTCATAAGAAGTCTCACATCTGTAGATGTTGCTAGATGCTTGTAACTCTGAACTCTTTATTTCAGGCAGAGCTGGCAATGCTTCAAGTTCACTTGATTCAGACTCATCTATCACTTCAGGAACTCCGTTTACTTGCATTTGTAGTAATCCTTGTGGTTCCTGTGCTCCAAAACTGCTCCTACTTGCTAGGTGCTTGCCTCTACGCCTGGCTATGGTTTTAGCCAACTGCATAGCGCTCTCGGAGGTATAAAAATGTGCATTTTGATCAATATATTTGCATACAGCTTCAGCTTCTTGTTGAGGAGAAAAATGAGCATCTCGAAAAAACCCATAACCATTACGTAAATCGTTTATTCCCTCAGAGATTAGCCATGAAAGAGTACAGATTACTAGAGTGATTGTTGTTAAAACTGCTATTAGTGTAGTTAAGTCAGGACTACTTACGCTATAGGTTAACTGGCCCAGTACACCGTATGTTATAACATTGTAAGTATTTCTATTACCATGTACTCGACATGTGTAAAATCCTTTTAGATCACTGTCTTTCTTGATGACGAGTCTGAGAATTTTCCCATCATCGACAACTCTTTTGTCGTTGGCATCAACTTCGTTCAAGGATGAATCCAAATAAAACCAAGACGCGGAGTAATTGTTTTTGGCGATTCTAGCATGTAGGCATGTCAGATTCAAGCTATTTGAAATTCCCCACGTAGTTTCACGGTAAGTACGGGATACGCTTGCCGTTCTTGACGATAATTGAATCCTATTATCTTTAAAACGTTCCAAGCTATAATTATAGAGATCTAATAGTAATCCATTGACACTCATAGACGCGATGTATCCATTGAAAGACGTAAATTCACTCCTAATTTCATCTTTAACATGCCCTGGAACATTTCCAAGGAAAAATTCGTCGGTGCACATAGCTATAGATTTTACTTCTTTCTTTCCGTTTGTTTTTGTCTTATTACTTACTATTACAGCTTTTCGGCGTTCCTTCACGGTATTTTCCTTCATTGTCACATGTAATCTTTCTGCCGCATTAATAGTAGACTCAATTGTATTTATTCCAAGTTTTTTAGATAAACTTATATCAAGCCATTTTTCGGGGGAATAATCATTGGAACTAATGCTCTCTGATCTAAATTCCCCAACAGCCAGCTTAACTTTAACTCTCATATTTTGTAAAGATAAATACAAAAAGCTATCCTCTTCATCATCATAAAGAAAAACTATTAAACCACTTTCTCTCTTCGACTTAACAGTTAGCTCTAACCGCCACTCGCCTTGTTTTTTAAAACATGGTAGGCGAAGATAATGATCATTTTCTAGAAATAAAAATGCTTCCGCCATATTTCCTTTCTCGTAAGCAACATTTGATGCGCCTGTTGGAAAAATAAGACCGGTGTGCTTCATTTTACTATCTGTTTTAGCCATCAGTTGTAATTGTTTAAAATTTAAAATTAATTCTTGTATCTCACCGTTGTATCTTTCTCCAATATAAACATTAATCGCACTGTTTTCTAACTCGGGATCACAAGGGAAAATTCCGACGATAGGTACTATCGCATTATCCAATCGAATAGTGGCAGTTTCACTGCTTACAGCAATTAAAGCTGTGTGCCAGACTGCAGATTCTAAAGCAGACGAAGAGCAAATACGACTGAGACCACATGATTGTGACATACCACTGGCATCTAAGCAAACGTGCCATTTCTGTAAACTTAATCGAACATACGGACTTTGTAATGAACCACGACGGACCAAGGTTCCAGAGGGTGAAAGTGGCAAAAATCTAATATAGAAGTGGAATAATGTCGATTTTGTAAAGATTAAATTATATTGTAAATATGAGTTTCCATTGAATAACGCTACTAAATGGCTGTATACCTCACAGGGTTCTACGTAACATGAACCTGTTTCAGTTCTGACTCCTTCACAATTTTTACCTTCTCCGAATGGTATTGGCTTAGTACATGACCTAGATCTTGATTGCCTGCCAGCTCCACACGTCTGAGAGCAAGGACCCCAAGGACCCCACCCTGACCAACCACCGTCCAGTGAACATATGTCGTTGGTACAAATCTCCAATTGATCATGCTGTCCACGACAATGCGTACCCCATGCAAGAGAACTTATAGGAATATCAGTTTCTAGACACGTTCTTTTCCTCCTTCGAACGCCACTGCCACAATTTTCTGAACAATGAGTCCACTCACCCCATTCGCTCCAAATTCCTCTAGCAGTATATTCCAAGTAACGAGTATCAAGAGCACATTGTTCTCCTGCGCATTCTTCTGATTGTAGAGGTTTTCCCACACAAATGAGGTTGCCATCAGAAGGTGGAGGGGTGTCACACCGTCTTAATCGCCAACGTAATCCTTTGCCACACCTTGCGCCACACGCTGACCAAGAACCCCAAATACCCCATTCGCCTCGTATCGAACAACCCAAGTTGTGTTTAACGCATAGCAAGGAATTCCACAGTGCTTCTGACTTTAATTGCCAAGTATTATCAGAAGACAGTGCTGCTTCGACTGCTTCGTAAGGGCATTCCATCTGCAGACATCGTTCTAATAGAGCAGGGACTACTTCAAGTTGATGCATAGCTTCAGTTCTAGGTAAGTCTCCTTCGATTAGTTTACGAAAATCTTCGACTGAGCAATTCATAATGTAACAGTTTTCAACTTGTTCACTTAGCCCAGTGCATGGCGTACCGTCTTTGGAGGTTGGTGGATTGTTGCATTCTCGTATTCTTTTACGGTGACCTATGTAGTCACAAGCTCCTTGGCATCTGGACCATGAAGACCATGGTGACCAGCCTCCATCCATAGGGCACTCAGAGTCTGATATCACACCCAACTCACATTCTAACCGCCAAATTTCTTGTTGATGTTTACCAAACGGCTTTTTGCTTTCAACCAGCCAATATAATAGAAGTCCAATCATACAAATTGGTTGATACATTTCGGAATATTAGTAACTTACATTTGCTGTAATTATTCATTGAATCAGTTCTTCATAGCACTAGTAAGGCACACTGTACACTTTTGCCTAATTAAGTAACGTATTATAGTAATATTGATTACTATCAATTTAATATCATAGATTACATAATGATACGGTTTAATACTGAGATCTTATTTTATGAACTAATGCCCTTATTTTATTAACTTTTGCCCTGACTTTACCTAGACAGTTTATGCTGTCAAATGAAAATTGACGACTTATTATTTTTTTAATCGTATCGTTTGAACAAATCAGATAATGTCACAGACCTGGTCACAGACATATAAATAAGAAGAAAATATGTCACCTACGGCACTATTTATAACTATAATTTAATATTTGTGGATATTTTATATACTTTTTTCCTGTACGATACCTTCTTGCCTACTTTATGAAATGAAAAGAAATCTAAAATTTAAAGAAGTGCCTATGACTAAATAAATGATGCCCCAGCTTTGAACAAACAAACAAAGCTTAGCCTTGTTTGTTATTTTTTGTAGAGTCATATTTGAAAATATTTTGATAAAAAGACGGACCCTAGGTATACTACCCTATAGTACCCTCTATTGTATAGTAACAATGAGTATAAAAAGAGGCTCTTGATGGATGCTAAGAGATGATTTTCTGTATCAATGAGAGGGCTGAGTACTTGTAATAAATAAATATACATATTGTTAAGAGAAACAAAATTTTTACTCATTCTTTTAAAATAAAATATAGATTTGTCACATTAGATTGATGCCATGCATCAAATACAAAAACACAAGCTACAATCAAATACAAAATAGTAGCATCAGTAGTAGCATTTACTCATTTGCTTCGCAAATGAAACTATAGATAACGACTAGACCTTATACATTAATTGTAAGGAAAGCGTTAATTATAACAAAAAAAACGATATTCGTAAGTACCTATAGTACATTTTTTTGACTTGTCCTATTTAACACGCAGTTTTACATAAATGGAAATCACACATTTTTATGTTATTTATAGTTTTCCACAATCATCACTTCAATATCACATTATGCTTAAATATTCACAAAAACTGCTTTTAAATTTTATGTCTTTTTTTTCAAAATAAGACAAGTTAAAAAAACGACTGTAAAAGTAACAGTCATAGTCTCACAAATCAACAATCCAACAACAGTAAGCTTGGAAAACAGTGAAGAAAATAAATAAAATACTTAGTCATTAACTTAGAAGGTAACAATAAGAAAGCATTAATATATCAGAACCCAATTTTGAGGGTGATTATAAGCAAATAATACTGGACAATGTAATATTAAGGAGTAACAGGTTTTGTCTGCACATTGTGATACTAATAACCACTGCTGCAACCATTCCTTTAGATCTTGGTTACTCAAATGAGTAACATTCAATCCTCTCAATTGACAAGCATTCCGCAATGACTCAGTGTTGAGAGAATTTACTCCACCTTCCCTAACAATAGCCTTATCCATTTCTAATAATAAAAAGGCACAATACTTCAAAGCTTTTCTCCGAAAGAATGTTTTCCTTAGCCCATGCATTTTCAATAAATGTCCCTGAAAAATGAAAAACAATAAATTCATAAGTGCATCAAGTCAGCTGTTTTAATTACTTATAACTTCCTAATTTGTTTTTTGATGTTAAATTCATGATTTTGCTATAATTAACTGAGTCTATTATATAAACAGTTAACAAACACAGATGAGTTACTTATAAGGCCTCGTATACGACCAGGTGGCACCACATATGGTGAATAAATTTCACAGTGGATTTTAAAGAGGACATTAGCATAGGCACAGAAAAATCCTACTCAGTCTTGCTACTTAAACTAATACTCTTATTAATAATTGTACTCACAAGTCGGAATTTATTAACTAACAACAAATTTAATAGAAAAACATAAAAACCTAACTGAATAATAAAAAATATGTATAGCCTAACCTAACCTAACTGAATAATAAAAAATATGTATAGCCTAATGTCACTTCCATAATGAAGACCAATCCAATGACAACTCAGAAATTGAAATCTGTCAAACTGTTCAGGCTGTTTGGCATGCCAAAATGGACACACATGTACATAATAATATGTGCATATGCTCGAAAACCATTGCCCTTCTTTTGGCACAGACTAGTAAAAAATATCAAGCAACAGATTAAGGACTTACCAAATGATTGTAGGTTAAATGAGAAATGTGGTAAGGTTCCTTTGTAAATAATATTTTACATTCTATGACTTCTTGTGGAGTAGGGTGGAGTCCAGATCCTAATAAAGCCACAATACGACGCCATTTCTTCTTTATTTCACCATCTGGTATAGAATCCAGTTTGGCTTGCAAAGCTCGGAATACTGGTCTATTGTTTCTAAGACGCTCTTTCAAGTCTTCGATGGAAAATTCTGCCTTCTGTTGTATTGACCAAAAGTGAGAGCATAGCAGTGTTTTTGGTTTCAAGAACCTGAAATTTAGATTTTTTATTAAAACAATTACATGTTACAAAAACATTCTATGTTAAGTTTTCATTTATAACTCATGTAAGGTTTTGTAAAATATTGTGACCTTGGAACATTAAAAGTGTTACTATGAACATTGTTTGTTGTATTCCAAGAATTGAATCTATATTTTATATAGTAGATATAAAAGTACTCACGCTAAAGGAAATATGATGTAATTTCCAAAAGGCACAGCAGATAGTATGAGGACTGGGGCAATTCTCAACATGTCAGATGGCATTTTTTGGTACAATTCTATGTCTTGACGATTCATTCTGGAGAATCCTTTATCTCTTGCTACTTGTATTCTCAGAGATATGTATCTTTTTAAATCCCTTAAAAAGTCTTTGATACCCACACTAAATACCCGGTACATATGCATGGCAGTTGGGAATCTGCCTTCTAATACTTTAGTATAGTTCTTTACATATTCTATATATCTCTGGACTATGTATGTCCTGAATTTTTCTTTTTCATTTTTCAGTGCTTTAGTGGTAGATTTTGGTTTATCAGTAGAAATAAGTCTGTAAAAATAGAATGCATAGCATAGTAAATAGACAGTTATTTCCTATGGTGAAATTACGTCATACATGGCAGTGCAAAAATGACTCATGGGAGAGGACTTTATGGTAATACAATTATAGAACTTGCTTTCGGTAATGTGTTTAGTGGAGGGTTTAGGTTTGGTGTACTTCAGTTTTCCTAAAAGTTGATAGATAAGTAAAGTTTACCAACGCATGATTTTTAAATTATTATAGATGACTAATAAAGTAATTTTTGGAAATAGTAAACGTAAAGCTTGTTTAAAAGTACAATGTAGTAGGTAAACAAAGCACTTCTACGTATTTGAAAGTTGGCACTAGATGTTGTTTACAAAATATAAATAACGTTAGGTTAATTTATTTGCGAAAAATAGCAAATTATTAAGTTCGTACTTACCGATATTTGTTAGTTTGAACGAAATTTTTTGTCGTAAGTACTGATTTCGATAGATTACACTGCACAGTGAATCTAGAAACGGTAATAATTCTATGTAGGGGCATATTTGAAATAAAGGTACACCCAGTCCTATTTTTCGCAATTATATTTTATTTACAGTGAGAAATAAAATAACATCAAGACAAAACCGACATTGACAATTCAGTTCACATCACAAATGGCAATGGCATTGGCTTGGCTTGACATTGACTTGACTAATTCGTTAGCTATGTGACAGTTTGAGCTGACTGACATTACGTCACATCTATGTCAAATATGACATTGACTGTTGTTTTAGTTGACATTTAAAATGGTATGAGACTTCCGTTTCCGTAGTCAACTGATCAACTCAACAGAGTCATTAGGTATAGTTCAAAATGCGTGGAGTTTGGTACGAAATTAAACAAAAAAAAAGAGGCGCTATATTTTCACGTATTCGTACAAGTTACATTCATAACTCACTGTAAATTATTAATTTAATATTATTAGTATTTAACCTACCTACTAAAATAATTTTAAATTTATCTATCTACTTTTTATTCTTATTAGGTATAGTCAAAAATGTCAAAATAATGTATCGGTCACAACTTGGATGGAACTTGGGTACATACGATGTTACTGGTTACAACAAAGGTTTGAGACAGACCTCGGATCGGAGCAAAGAAAAAATATCTTCAACGCGCGGTCTAAGTCTAAACATTTATGCAAAGATATTCATTAAGTTCGTAGCAGTGCTTAATATCGGGGTGCTATTACTCCAGGCGCCTATTTCAGATCTGACCTACTTTGAGACTATCAGGTTCTAGTAATTTGACATGTCTGTAGGCATAATACAGAGGTTATACAAGCGTTATTTATTACTGGTCGCGATCGGTCCCATGTTGGGTGCCATATATCATTGAATCGATATTGTTGGCTTTCATGATACACTAATGATAATGATTTCTATTTTACTATGCATTCTCTTTTATTTTTAAACGCATGTAGAATATAAAATGGTGCATAAATAAATAGGTATCATAAGGGTAGGAAATAAGAATTTGCGCTTCTTTAACTTTATAGACAATTGCTCGTTGCCCTGCATCACTTTTTATGAGCGGAACCTGAACGCTAATAAAATAACGTGGAATTCGTTTGGGGATTGATGGGTGGGATTATAGAGTGAAAGCCGATTTTCTGGAAAGATTATAAATAGATACCTATTTACTTGAATTAAAGGGAAAGATAAATATTGCATTTTTTTAATTTTTTACTAATTAGCATCTAACTCTTTGCTATCTACATATTATGAACGATGAAAAAATTTGGTGTTATGAGTAGGTAGGTACAGTACCTACCTAATTTTGATTTAGTTGGTAGTAAATTTTATATGATATCTCTACCTGCATGTGTGTTTTATACACAACGGGTGTAAGCTGTAAGGTTGCTCGTGGCTAGAGGGGAAATAAAAACAACAATTTTTGTTGCTTGACATTTATTATTGATAAGCAAGAAATTTAATAATTGTATCCATCCAATATTTACTAGGGTTTAGGTAAAATACAATTATTTCGAGCATCATATTGAATATAGGTATTGGGTTACCTAAGAGTAGGTATACTATGCATCAAAATGTGTCCATATTAGTTTTCTTCTTATATTTTTAATTCTTTTTTTGTCACAACCACAGAACAACGAATAATATTTACATTCTTCCGTGGTCATAACATAAAAGGACTGTCCTTTACAAAAAATAAAATAGGAGGTATAACTAGCAGACATAGGTAGCTGGTATACAATTATCAACATAGGTACAGTAGCAAACAATAGGATATTATATTAAACTATAATTGTTCCGCTGTAAGTATATTTCTCTTATTCATGTTTATTATGTCTGCCAAGTTAGATAACACAAATTTACAGAAATCGAATTTCCAGCCATATTTGATAATTACGATCCCCAGAAAAGTCGTATATTTCTTAGAACTCTCATTTTACTTCTTGCTATAAAGACAGACCTCGTAAATTCAGTAATCTCCTATTTTATTATTATGTCCTTACACTTCATGTGCTATGGCAATGATTAACATAATTTACGGACCTCATAGATATAATAAAGTCAGAAAGAGAACACAGTACTTATATTTTTTTTTATTTGTCCCATTTACTAGGTACGCAGTTTTACGGAAACCTTGTAACGGAAATCACACATTTTCATGTTATTCACACATTTCCATTAATGTTTCAGTGATGCCATCACTTCATTATCACATAATTAGGCTTAAATGTTCACAAACACTGCTTTGAAAATGAATGTTTTTATTTTAAAAATAAGACAATTAAAAAAAAACGGACTGTAATTCCAACTATGAATTAGTGAGTTAATTATTAATTTGCATACTTGTTAATGTTCTAACTAAATTTTAAGCAATTGAATGATGGGATAGTGAGTAAACTAATTATATTAAATAGGTATATTTCCTTGTAATTTTATGCTCACCGTACTAGTTGTGATCCGTTTTATTGTAACACAATAGGTAATTAAAGGTACTGCGTTAAATACACTTACACACTACTTAGTCTAACTACTGTAAGATATGTTATAATCGAAAATGATCTTGATATCGTAATGACTAGAGAACATCAGAATAAACCATACATAACTAAGATAATCTCCTTGTCACATTGAATAAGATAAGAAAGTTTGCAGAAGAGTGCTAATTATGCGAAAAATATCGTAAAGAGTTTTAATCACCGCAGAGGCATATTTTGAATCAGTTGTGTAATATAAATGTGCTTCAAAAAAGACAAGTCTAACTATCTACGAGTACTAATAAATTATGCTTAGTCTAAAATAAATTACTCATTTCCATCCAAGTAAGTGAGATCACATTCCAATTTGCCTGCATAACGATTGCATTTCCATGCACTTATTAATATAATGATATAATCATAATATATTTATTAATATTATAAGTACCTACTACAAGGTTAAATATGATTAATTACTAGACATATTTTTTTTGTTTTTAAATGTGCTTTATAATTGGGGTTTTATTTAATGTTGATCGCGCCAGCTGTCCATCAAGTGTTTAAGATGATTCAGCTTCTTTTGCCTTCAAGAAGTAAGTTAAAAGATCGATTGGCAGCGGGAAAACAATCGTCGAGTTTTTCTCAGCAGAAATGGTGTTCAGCGTCTGAAATAAGAATGAAAGATGTGTAGAAATAAATTGGCAAGAAATATTAAAAGATAATTAATTATTTTTAATATTGATATTAGTAGCAAGCTTTTTTATGCAAAAATTGTTGTGTTAAAAATAAAATTTAATTATTTTGTAGGTAGTACCTAATACTAGAAGACTGAGCTGACTTTGTTGTGCCACATATAGTTTGGTTAACTCTTTAATTTTCCCTTACAGGTGAGTACTCCTGACCATAAATTTTCGTTTACATTTAGTAGGACAACCGAGTACTGTTCAAACGGGGCCTCTAAGAGTTGTTAAGGAGTTTTAGAATTCACCTGAAGCAACAGGATCCATTGAAATGAACTTTCAATGAAGGGCTTTCAGGATTTACCTGAAGATAACGAAGTTGCAGAGCGGCAGGGCTGTCACCGATTACTTCAGAAGCTTCACGGAGGGCGCGGGAAGCTTTCTGTTCGCCCTCGGCAGCGATAACCTTGGCTCGCGCTTCCCTGGCGGCCTCGGCTTCGGCGGCCATTGCTCGTTGAAGTTGCACCGGGAGACGAACGTCCTTTCTGTTACAAAAAATATGGGTTTAATTAGTACTATGGTTATTAATAAAACCATAAAAATTAAATACAAGTGTCCAATAGAATGAGCAAAAAAGACTTAGGACTCGGACAAAGGTTACATTTTGTACTTTGAGAAGCTAACTGAGTGTAACAACCAGAAAAACATTAACGTTTGTTTTTACCGGAGTAAAATAAGTAAAAGAGAATGGATAGAAGTGTAGTATGATTTATAATTGACACATCAATATAAACTTCTGAAAATAATTTATTTGGCTGTATTATAAGAACATCTATAGTGACCTACGTAAATTATGTGTGCTTCCAATGTTGATGACCTGCGAGCGCGACAATTAATCAATACAATTAGCCTCTATTTACGTGAATATCACGTATCAGTCAACATGGAAAGTCAATTACTAGCACTTACGCAGAAGGTTTACATCACTGATTCCCAAAGTGATCCAGGTGGACCCCAAGGGGCCCATGGGAGGCTCGAGGGTGGTTTACGTTGACATGACAAAGAAATGGGGTTGACCGGTACATAGCAAAATTTTGAAAGTAGTCTATGAGAAAAAAAGGTTGAGAAACTCTGGTTTACATTATCAATATTGTAATTGACTGATTAATAATACAGCAGATACTTTTATTTTTCTGTCCCACTGCTGGGCTCGGGTCTCCTCTCACAGTGTGAGGGATACAGGTCGTAGTCCACCACGCTGACCAAGTGCAGATTGGCGGACTTCACACACCTTTGATAACTTCACGGAGAACTTTCAGGTCTGCCGGTTTCCTCACGTAGTTTTCCTTCGCCGTAGCAAGTGATAAAAAGTATCTAATACGCACAACTTTAATCCAGGAATTCTTGTTCGAGAGACCAACGTTCCAACCACTAGGTTAGCGACTACTTAAAACAATATTGCTTACATTTCAACTCGCTCCACCTTAATGCCCCAGGCTTCAGTAGCTTCATCCAAAGACAGTTGCATGTTGCCAGAAATGGTTTCGCGTTCGCTCAAGATTTCATGTAGAGGCCTGGTTCCCATGGTGTTGCGGAGGGTGGTTTGAGCAAGTAGGCGAGTGGAGTGATGAGCGTTCTCAACGTTGGCGATGGAAATGGTTGCATTGTGTACACGGTAGTACACAACTGCATCCACAGACACCGTTACAGAGTCTTTTGTTAGTACCTAGAGGTAAAAAATAATTTACAAGATGGAAGGTGTTTACACATCTTGACTTGAAAAAAAAAAACAAATTTATTTCGTCTTAGGTACGTACTGGTAGCTTACTTGACGAATGTCTAAATTTATAATTACCAACGTACCCATAAAAATGAAATCATTTACAAGTTACAATAAAATAAGTAGAAGTAGTTGCTATAAACATCAAAATTTAAATAAATAATAGGCGTAGGTTCGAAGCGCAAATAAATTTTGTAGAAATTAAAACAGATTTAACGAGTTTTTTACCTAAAATAAAAATTACAGTAGAGGGTAGGCTTATTTATGTAATTATCTGATTCTATTTTTAAAAATTACCTGCTCAAAGGGTGCCAACGTGACTCTATTACTAAGACTTATATTGCTTGTTCGTGGACCCGTCTGATATATGTTAGATAAACAATATTTTCCTGTCGTAGAGTATGCAGTATTGTATGCAAAATTAAAAAATTAAGGAGGAATTTAATATTCAAATATCCAGTAATCCCTTGCTAATATCCCTGATTTCCAGTAGGCACTAATTTATTGAAAGGACTGTATATTTTTTTCGTTTTATCCCAGCCTTAAAAGTTTCAAATGAGGCAGCCATCTAACTTTGCCGGCAGGTCACACTTTTCCGACAAAGTAAGTACGAAGCCTGATTATTTTCCTTTTCATCAACTATGTAGGTCTCTCACAAAGGCCTGATATATTACAAGTTTCTTTAAAACATAGTACCCATAGGATACGAGTAAAAGCTAATAGGATGCGGGCATAAAATGAACAAAGCTTTCTCAAAGAAGTCACTTAATTGAGTCTCCATTGAGAGTATATACTTAATTTTAAATTTAAGTAGGTTTACGAAAAAATACCTATTTATTCTGCCTTTTCTTCTTTGTAACCAGTGTAATGTCCCTATAGTATATTTTGTAAAAGCGCTAGATTAGAATGATGGGAAATTCGATACGGCGCTCTTCCCTAATTTCATGTTAAGTTCACTGGCTTTTGTTATTGATTTCTGTATTTTGTATACCCGCGCCACTCTACGGGAATCGTAGCGTAAAACGCACTTAAATGAGTAAATTTTATCGCACTTATATGAAGACAAAGCGTCAATGCACTGAGTTTGAGTTAGTTTTGAAATTATAATTAATTTTAACTTACCTCTTGCGGAGGTACATCATAGGTGCGTGTTCGCAAGTCCACGCGAGCATAGGAGTCGATACATGGGAGGATGAAGAATATCCCTAAAAACATCAATCAAAAACATTGCAAGAACGTTAAAATTTATGACCTACGAGTATGTAAGTTTCAATGAATAGCCGAGTGACTGGAATAAAAATCCCTGCAAGAATTACCACTTATTAAATAGATTCTTCATGTACCTACTTGGAAATAAAATTAAACGAGCAACGGATTTTATTTGCCTTAAAGTCGATTAGTCATCAGGGGATTAAGAAATAAATATAAGCCTCGCAAAGTGATTGCGGAATTTACTTAAAATAAAACTGAAAAAACCGCAATTAATTTGTTGCTAATCCATCAAGTAGTTACTGTAAGTAGGCCCGATAGATTGTATAAATCCAATACATACAGACAAATTACTTTCTAAACTTAAAGCTCTAAGCGAAGTGAGGTCGCCAACGCACCCTCGTTTATAAAATTACGTCCTGAAATTAAGTTATTTGTGGTTCTTCGATGTTTCGAAGTTAATTTGACGTTTATCTATTTACGTTGCCGTCACGAGGGTTTTAAAAAGATTAACAAGAAATATCCTATGAGTGGAAAAATAAATTTTTCAACGTCAGAACTAAACAGGATTTAATTAAAGCAAAGTCTATTCGAATATGCTACGTTTATTTTAACTGTGTATAATTTTAAAATATAAGTACTTAACTACACCAAACAATATTACTACTACACTATATAATATTCCGTCTCTAGTGTAAGAAACGTGATTGGTCTCAACCTAATAATGGGTCACTACTGAGCTAGGGTCTCTCCTCATAACTAAGAAGACCTAGTGCATACTCCACCACGCTGCTCCAGTGCGGATTGGCGGAGTGTCAGATAAGCCGCCCAAATGCCAAGGAATGTAATGAAATCTTAATAAATTAAGCTTTACTTTGGTTAAATAGTAATTAACATGTAAAGTAGAAGTTAATTATCATACCTGGACCCTTAGCGCCTCCAGATAACAGACGTCCGAGCCGGAATATCACGGCTCTTTCGTACTCCTGGACCACCTGGTAAAAATAAACTATATTACATTTCTTCTTATTCGACAGCTATAGAAGGTAGGTAATGTTTTTCGAGCCTATGTATGATATGACAAGTTTTTTGGCATGCTCTACAGTATAAACGGTTTTGTGGACGTCAACATATATGAGGTAATTTGATTCGTCTCTCTTGCGGGAGTGACACAGGCTATCCTACTAATATTATAAATGTGAAAGTTTGTAAAGATGTTTGGATATTTGGATGTTTGTCCCTCCTTCACACTCTAACCGTTGCACGGATTAAGCTGAAACTTCGTACACAGATAGGATGCATCCAGGAATAGGAGATAGGATATATTTTATCCCGATTAAGGGAACCTCCTTGGGATAAATCCCATATTTTTTAAAACTACTCTTCTGCGGGCGAAGCCGCCGGCGACGTCTAGTAAATACATATTTCATCACGGTGCCTCCCTCTGAAAAACAATCTTTGGCATCCATATTTTTTTTATTAATAATTGCCAATTAATTACGGTATTAATAAGCTGTTTTTGTAGAATACTTCGATGATATGATTAAGATTTTTTAAGTTCTTTTTATGACTTTCATAATACTGTCACGAGAGTGGGTTGGGGATAGGAGTAAAAGGCCGGTACTTCTTAAGACCTTTATTTATCTGACGGAGTAACACACACTACTCAATTTACACAGAACGGCACACACAACACTGGTAACTCTTTACTGCACTTCACTGTACTTGCACTACACTTAACTTCACTTTACTTCCACTATTTCCTTCACTTTACTTTCTTCTTCTTCCCTCTTCTTCCGGTTTCGCTTTCAAAACTAGAACTGTCCGCGTCGTGCTTCCGCTCGCCTTATATACCCCCAATTTCGAACGTCAACATTCCAAATTCAAACAATTATTTAAATTTCTTCTATCTCACTTATACATTTTCTGTCCCGTATTTTCTTTTCCATTTAATCCAGAATAACCTAGAAACTTCTTTCTCAATTAAATAAATAAATAAATAAAAAAAACATCATAACCGTGGGATTCGAACCAGCGACCCTCGTTACTGCGAACTAGTGTTCGCCGACTAAGCCACACCAGTTCTGACAGCCTACGCCGAATTTTGCTAGTACATGTTTCAAAATTGACGTCCCTTAAATTCGAACTCAGGGGTGACACAATGCTACGCGACAATACTTTATAGTTGGGGACATTGACCGCGTGGTTACGATAACAAGTTGTGTCACGATGTTGTACTGGATACAATTAAGTTTCTTCTATCTATCCCGAAGGGGAAGTTAGGAAAGTACAAGTTTTAAAAGAATTTTCACTTTACAGGACAACCAACTAACTTTTGTAAAACAAGCTTTTATACAAAGGAAAAATATATTTTCGTTTCAGCATTGCAATAAATTTTACGAGTTTTGCGACGGAAATGTTTGCAGTTGTACTGAATTATTAACACAACACATTATAATAGGTACCAAATCATTGTGGTCAGTGGCTATTGGTTCGATATAACATGGACGTACTGTTATTACTTATTGGAAAAAAATATTTTGTTATTGGTAACATTTTTAATTTTGATGTTAATATTACACAAAATACTGTAGCGATAAAACCTATTTCATCAATTTCGAAGTAGATATATGTGTAAGTACTCGTACCAACTAGTTTAATTAATTCAGTAGATAGAAGGTAGTATTCAATCTATCTGATATTACACACTGTAGAGTGAATCAATAGGTTATTACGCTGTCGCCTCTACGATCTATTAAAATAGCTATAGGTATGATGTGTTTTATTTTTTTAATTTTCAACTATTTTGAAATTGGAATTCAGTCAACACTCAGGCAAGTGAACGAGGTTTTTTCGTACTACGGTTGATCCTTATCAATTGACATCTCATCAGTTGAAATCTGTTAAGCCGTTTGGGTTGTAGAGCCTGATAAAGATATGGATATGCATTCATACACATGAAGAACATTACTTCCTTTTTTGAACAATTGGGTAAAAATAGAACGTAGTTTTTTGTGTTTTCTTTCAACCGCATTGTAATTTGCATCGCAAGGTACTTGTTTTCCTTTGTCTATTTCAACGTTTTCTTGGATATTCCCTAGATACGCACAGACGTCTACAATAATAACTAAAATAATAACTCGCGGGCTGCGTCGGAAAATAATAACTAGAATGGCAAAGGGAAATAGATAATGATATACTTTACAAGCGTGTATTTACTTTGTATAAATAACGTATCTATCATGTCTATTCATGTCACATAGGGACAACGTATTGTTACCTACCGTATTACTAATATAAGTAACATAAATGTGAATATCGGAGGCATACTAAGTGAATTGTTTATATTTCATTTTCTGACCTTAAGATAATCATTTTTCGCTCTACATAGTGGTATATACTTTATGCAAACAAATGCGTTCTGAACGTGTAAATGTTTTGGAGTTCATATTAGCATTGATTAACTAAACGTGACATAGAAAATTTTCTATCGATATCCGGAAATATATATATTTTCAATGTGGTTATAACTCTAGATCAAATATGTCACCAAACAATATCGCTTGAGCTTAAAGTATCGTATTGCGCGTCTGATTAAAGAGGGTGGCGAGGAAATACTACGTTGCGGGTATCATAAAATCAGCTGAGTGGGGCGCGGATATAAATAAACTGTACAAACTATAATATGTCTATGCAATTACTACTAAAGGGTCTTGCGAGTATTATGTAAGTGCTTTTTTAGTAAATTTAAACCGTATTCTTGTTTTTTTTTTAAAAAAAACACTTAAGGGCATCTCATAATTCAGGATGCATAGAGCATACTCTTAGTTGGGCGTGGTTGCTATTCATCATCATCATCATCATTACAACCCATAACTGTTCCATTGCTGGGCTCGGGTCTTCTCTCACAATGTGAGGGGTACAGGCCATAGTCCACCACGCTGGCCTAGTGCGTATTGGCAGACTTCACACACCTTTGAGAACTTTATGGAGAACTTTCAGGTGTGCAGGTTTCCTCACGATGTTTTCCTTCACCGTACCAAGTGATAATTAGTATTACGCGCATAACTTTTTAAATTAGAGGTGCGTGCCGTGGGGTTTGAACCCAGGATCTCCCGTTCGAGAGACCAATGTTCAAACCACTAGGCTATCACTGCTTCAATAGGTTGCTATTGCGGTACACTTATATTGGTACCTATATTGTCGTTGAGATTTTAGACTTCAGTGGCCAGGTGTTGGAAGTCTTTATGCCTCACGAAGGCTTTGGACATGGCTTATCAAATGTCCTCTAACGATAACATTCGGGACTCACAGCTTAATGTGCCCTCCGAAGCACGGAAACGCTCAAGAAATTTTGCCACTAGCGGTCACCCCTCCACTTTCTGTCCGTGTCCACAGTTGCTTAACTTTGCCGAACCAAGGCAAGACTGCTTTAACATTAATCTACGACTGCCTCGCTTTCTCACGCTCATAATAAGCAAAGCTAAGTCCTACTTTCCTTCTCCCGATGGTGCAAATAATCTCTAAAATAGATATACTTAGTCACAGAAATTAAATACATGTCACTTAAATTCCCACACTAATTAAGTTTGATATTAATTCATCTGAGCATAAATAGAATACAGAATAGTTAGGTAGAGACATAAAATAGAGCTTTATCACTAAAGTACCTTTCATCTATTACATAGGGTCTGTTAATCTTGTAAATGACGGATTTATCACAATCCTGGGTTAATGTATATGCGTGAGTAGTCATTTTGTTGTGAGATTATTTTGGTTCTACATTATCTTAAATTTAACAGAACGGTTATATGAATATCGCTGCGTATTGTATCAATAATGTCAAAATAATAAACATTCTCCCCATTTCACCTCAACTGAGATCACTTTTAAAAATGTAAATAAAAAATTATAATTGATTTGTTAGGTTATTTCCGGCAGGTTTCGTTGTGACGCAGAGGAAGTTGAATAAAAAGTATAAAAACGATTCGAAATTCATACAGATAATATTGTAGTACTTTTAACCTATTGGTTACTTATTTTACTTAAGTAAATGTACATACTATGTACGTAGCATAGCCTAATTGGTAGGACATTAATTATAGTTACGTTTTCGCTTTCAAGGTTTCTATGTCGAAACTCTGTACTTAAAGTTATATGCGCAAGTAAATAGTTTGTTTGCTTATTGTTAGTAAACTTGTTTGTTTGCTTAATACATAGACGCAATAGTTCGACAACTAACGACTTTATAAATAAAATTCCTATTTTTGGTATGATTGGCATCATGAGGCCGTATGTAGGTTGTTCAAGGATATACAACGACCACACCCCTTGAAATCAATAAAACGCTGTTTGTGTCGTTTCCCATATTAAACATTCTGTAACGTTGAGGAAACAGAAATAGAACCTAGTGTAAAGTGTCACACAACTTTGACATAATGACATTCGCCCTACAAAATGTTACAAGCAGTGTTACTAGCAAGTTGTACGAACAACATCGCAACTTTAGATGCTCTTGTGAATCGAGCATTTCCTAACGTGTATACCTACGGCGTTGGGTGACACTTTGTCGCCTCATTATTGTGTTGCTATCGCAGAGGTGTATAGTTACCCTAACGACGAAAATGTAACACATAAAAGTCGCTTTATTCAGCTTACCTTAGAGCAAAAGTAAAGGCAGTAAATACAATTACCTATAACATACATGTATACAACTATATGAAGTGTCTGTTTGTAATATTAAAATAACCGCTTTTTACTAAATGCATACGTACGAGTATGTATACACCACAGAGCAAGGAATGTATCTGTATACATTACACGGTATAAGTACCAAAATAACATTTAATTTTTTTTCTGTCTGTCTGTTTGATCCAGCTATTATCTGAAATGGCTGGTCCGATCCGGTACTTTCACAGCTGATGTAATAAGGAGTAATTTAGGCTACTTTTTTTATTTTCGTCTAGGCATAGGTTTCCCGGAGCGAAGCGAGGGCGGGTTCACTAGTTATGTAATACGTGACTGGCCTCTGTGATTCCAGTTTCTAGCATTCATGGAATCCAATGTTATTTGGCATTATGACAACCTACATTCAATAACGCAAATCCATGTTTACCAAGTTATATCTGATGGAACCGCACCTAATCCCATTTCTATTGTCTCGGGGTACATTTGCCACACAGTACCTACTGTTTTCTACGAATTTGCTCGGCTTGGAAAGTGTTGGATTCATATTTCAATAGTTCTGTTTGGATTTCATTTTAGAGAATAGAAAGGTTGCGAGAATTTGCAACATGAATATAGTGTTTTCCATTGTTTTGACGTTGGATTTAATTTTGTAGAATAACAGAACGTTACGATAAATGAACTCAGTATAAAATAACTTTCGTAGTAAAATTGTAACTAGAAACTCTCCCTCCGGTCTAATACACAATAGACAAACAAACTATAAACTAAAATTCTAAGCGGGGCTTTCCGTCTGACGTAAGCACGTATCTCTGTCTGTACATCAAATGCAGTATAGTAGCGGATTAGTTAATTTTATAAATTAAACGTATAATGATTCATAAAATTTGTCTTTCCGTCCTTCTTCTTCATATAAACTTTAACTATGCCAAATCAAACTTTTCCGTGCGTGTATTATAAAGAGGTCTAAAGTTGAATCCTTAAGAACTATAGATACTAAAAAAAAACAATATTAAACCACGCCCATTATAATAATCATTAGTAGCAGTGTTTTCCTGAGTTCCTTCAGCAGAAAACTCTACAGTTTTAATAATGTAATACTCTACAGTACTGCAATATTTTAATGTTTTTTTTGGTGAGTAATTACGAAAACCTTTAGGCATCATTACGCCGCTTGACACAAAGGAGTGTTCATCCTTGACCCGTTGCCGCAAACTCCTGGGACGTATCTAACAGATTCCACGAGTATATAAAAAGAAAAAGTGTTGCGCTGTTAGCCCTGTTTTTACGTATTAACTTTGTATATGATCGAGTTTTATAATGGATACCTAGATATCATTACATTTTTCGTACTATAATAAGACACAATATGCTATATACACTTTTGGTCTTTTCTTTTTATCGATGACATACAAACCGAGATAACTGATAGTAAGCTACCTACTATCGCCACCGCAACTTGTTAACATCAAAAGCGTCGCCGTCCTATGACTATCAAAAGGGAGTAAGGAACATAAATAATAAATCGTTTAAGTATAATACTGCATACGTAAAAACTAATAACTACGCGCTACGAACTACTACGCGCTACGCGCCTACGACGCTACGTCTACGAATTTTCTGTTTTATTCTAAACTATCGCTGTAGCAAAATTAAATCAAACAAAACTGTTCAATGTTAGTATATACAATACAAAAACTCTTTATTGTACTGCACCTCAGAAAAAAAAGAATCAATATTACGATGCATAAAGAATAAAATACAGATAGTTATAATTATAATCAACACTAAAACTTTACCTATAAAAGTTTAAAGCTGTTATTTACTTTTAATCTTAACAATACGTTCAATCTTATAGTTTATTTAGAGGTGTATTCAAGGGATTATAGAAAACTTAAGGAGGCTAGGAGAAAGGATCAAATTCCAATTTAACAAGATACATTCGCCAAACAATTTCAATCGCGCCGGCTGCTGGCCGCTGGCACTCGATACTATAATCACGAGGCATATGCTATTTTACTAATCAATAATCGACCTAATTTCTAATAGTAATAGAGACACAATTTTTATCACATTGGTTTATTCATAGATTCATCGCTGTTCATTTGTTTTTTGAATTATTAGAATAATCGCTTGCTTTAATCATGTTAGTTAAATGAACAGGCAAGGTCCCAAATTTGATACCCAGCTAGAGGTAAAATTTCACGAACATTTCTGCTCCTTCAAAGTCACGCTTAGTAGTCAGTAACACCAATGTCTACATTCTGTTCTCTTAGTTTCTGGTAATTAATAAAAATATATTTCCTTTTAAATCTGATTAAGTTCTGCCATAAAATAACTGAAATAATTTTCACCTATCAAAAAGGAATGTGTGAGGAGTGCAAATTAATGCATAATTGTCGAGTGAATGGGCTAGCGAGCGGTTTCATTGAAATAATTTGAAAATGGTTTACGGATATTTATTTAATGAGACCATTATGAACCTGTATCGAAAGTAGAAAATATTTAGAAATACATAAATGTGAAAAATGTAATACTCATGGTTACACTTTTAATTAAAAAAAATTCTTGTCGTGAATTTTATATGAATATATTATTATTATGGTTTTCCTAAATATTTTTCACATATATTTCATAATATAAAGACATTGAAACTTTGATCATAATCATAATTTTCAAATTGCTACTCTTAACGTAAAGTTACCGGCATAGCAATAAACACAGAAATAAAAAATATTTGGTATAGGTTCATGTTTTAGGTGATAATTATAATATAGTTAAATGAAAATTACCTTAAAGCACACGAATAGGGAGAATGGCATAGTGAAGATGACCAGGATCCAGGATAGCACCACCAGGATCTTCCCGCAGGTCTTCGACTCCGAGTCATTGTTAACTTCCGCAGCTGAAAAAGAAATACAAATATAATATTTTGGAAACCTGCTATTATTAGAGACAAATTATTACAAATACAGACACGTAGTTATAGTTGGATAAAGTTGCTGTCGACTGGACATTTCAAAAACCATAGCCATAATTAAAGTGAAAGAAACAGTATAGCAACAAATAAGTATGCGTGGCGTTCCACGGGTGGTCATTTACTGCCGATAGTCGAGTAGAACTTCGAACCACTATTTAATATTTATATGAGAAATGTGAAACGTGACAAATCGAAATCGAGCGATAAATTACGATAAAAATTCGTTTTGAAGTAGTTATTATACCTACTACTATTAATCGAATGGTTTCATAATAATACGTACATGCAGGTTCGTTCACTACCACCGTAGTGGAGTCGGAATATCGCGGCATATTCAATAGCACTTCTAGCGTGCACTCGTGTTGAAAGTCAGAAGGGTACTGCCAGGAGGCTGTAGTTTCATAGAGTAGATAAGGATGAGATTCGCTTTAATAAAACGTAAGAGAGCTTGTGGGGCATATCTATAAGGGCACAGATAAAATAGTGGTCGTCTTATACGTATATTATGGCCTACGTCCTACGCACGCCTGTGATTTGTTTGTAATATATTACGTATGTGCTTATGATCGTACATTATTTTAATAAATTGTTTAGTTGGTGAAATAATAATTATTGGCGTCTTATAGTCTTCACTAGGACAATACTCGTACTTAATCTTAAAAGATATGATTTTAATTATTGTGTTCAGTTAGTTAATAATCTTTAATTAATCTCCGTTATACTTGGCGATGTTTAGTTTAATTTTAAGTGTAAAGAAAGTGATCTATAGATTATACTTAGTTATATTTATTAGAAAATATAAGAATCATTATTGTATTTAAACGGCTCGTTATAATTTATAAAACATATAGCCAATCATTTATTCCAATAAATTAAGTAGGTACTTGTTTTTTTCTTCTTCGGGTTCATATACCTAAAACACTTCCTGAAGATGTAATAGTGCTTAATAACTCCTTTTATTATAACATGTAAAAATTTTACATTCGTTAAATGAGCTATTTATTAGTTACTATTAGTTAAATAATTTGAATTTGGAATTATAGAGTTGTAATCCCTGATAAAGGCTGTCGACGTGGTTTAACGACTACTGTAAATATAACGATAATAACGATTTCAAGCACTCGGTCGGATCGCGCCAAATTTCGGAAGCTTTCGCGACATTTTGTCAGCCATGAAATTGACATACACCACCGGGCTAACGTTGAAACGTATTGTATACTGAATTTCGCGCTCATTTTCCTTTCAAAGCTATAGTAGCTCGCCTTTCTATTTTTAGCATTTCTTTCATACAATTTTAGATAAAATAAACGTTGAATGCACTATATTTTTAAACTTGCAGTAGGTTAAGGTTGCCCGTGAATATTAATAGTGACTACCTGTTGAACGAGGAATCCCAGGTTCGTTTCCTGGTCAGAGGAAATATTTACAGAATTTTTTTCGTGGTTCAAAAGTTATGAATGTCCTCTGCTTGAAATAGATTCCACCTCGGAAATATTGGATCTAGTGCAGGAACATAAGATTAAGATGAGATTATTACGTTATTGAATAGTTTTAAAAGTTATTACATCATGTTTAATTCTTTATATCCAAGTATAAAAGGTTACTATTTTTAATTTTGCTAGTAGATATATGTTTCCGACAAGCTTTACATCGACTAGAGCAAGTCTAAAGTTAAACGGCGCGTAATGGCGGGTTATTGTCGATATTTTGTTACGTGATTGGAGTTTATGATAGGATCGAATAATGCAATAACTCTCAGAATGTGCTGAAGGAGCATTAATATTGATCACACATCGCAGGATAGAGTTATTGGTTATAGGTAATGTTTTTTTTTTAAACGATGTTCTTAGTACCTAGTGAGCTGAAAAGGGTGCTAAATGCTAAACTCTTAGTACTCTTAGTGCCGTTTCGTACGTATATTACTTACAAGCAATCGCCTGCAGTTCCACCGACATAATTTTGCCGTTTTCGCAATATTTTTTATTGTTACTCCTCTCCTAACTATTCGTTTTAGCCTGATGTAATATAACCTTTAGCCTTCCTCGATAAATGAACTATCTTACACTAAATGAATTTTTCAAATCGGTCCAGTAGTTTCTGAGACTAGCGCGTTTAAACAAACAAGCTCTTCAGCTTTATATTATGAGCCTAGATACGTACATGTACGAATAAGCACAAAATGATCCCAACCGTACTCGTAGTAGTACTATAGGGGAGCTCACAATGGCTGCGAATTAGACGTACATATACCTACGTACATGCAGTTTCGACGTCTGAAATCAATCCCAACCTGTCCGGATCTTGAATGCGTTTGTACAAAGTTTCATGAATGGAATGTCGCCGGGCACATACCGTCGGAATACCAACTAACTCAAATCAGTTCAGAGGTTTGGGCCACTATTTATGTACTCGTAGGTATATGAAAGAAATCCTGTGAGTACAGACTCACATATAGATCATGGAAATACAAGTAGCATCCATGGCATCCACGACAGGGAATTCTAATGTAGGGTTATTAGTGTGTCTCGTAAAAAACTAAATCCGTTTTAGATTCGTTATGTCACTCATCAACATTAATGTAGGTCCCCTTATATCTAAACTAAAGGTTAGCAACCAAATTTTTTTCGCTTAGAATTTAGATAGCTTTTTATTGGCGTGATTCGTGACTTTTAATGGGTAAGTCCTTGTCGTTTTACGCCCCAGAATCACGGGTTGACCTCAAAACATGTTTTATCGATTTATTACCTCTATCGTGTGGACACTTAATGGTCCACACTTCATAGTATAGTGACAATGCGGGTAACGCGCGATGGCTCCTTAAAACTGAGACTCGTAGTTTAACGATCAGCCTAAGGGTTTAATCCGGCAATCTTTTACAATAAGGTTAACTACTTAATAATCATTCATAGAAAAATAAGAAACCTACTGCTTAAATTTTACTCTAAAAATTGGGTACCTATTGCTGTGTCATGGACACGGCTGTGTGTTATACGAGAATACGTTTATGTTACTGGTTATTTTTTTAAACAAAATATACTTCTTAATTTATTTACATCGTAAAATAACCTCAAAATGGCAGCACTTCCTCTTCCATTGTGCGTGATTTTTCACTGTTCTTGCTTATGGTAATTATTTCTTTGATCCTTTAGCTATACCTACAGTGGTATAATTTAATTTTGGATGAAGACGATCGATATCCCCCGATTTTGTCAATGGATTTTCACGTCAAAAATAGGTATAACTTATGCCACGCTTACAATAGAAACGAATCCAAGTACAACAAATATATTGAAGCCTATCAAACCATTAAGGATGTAGTGTGTACAAAAGAAATGGACATACATACATTACACATACACATACATAAAGACGCTCGAAAAATATTGCCCACCTTCGAACGCAATCGGGTGATAAAAAGACATCGTAAAACCACATGGAATATATTTATTAACTATTATTAAACTTAAATTACATTATTAGTACAAGGCTGTTGAACGTAGTTAAGACAAAATCCTCTATTATCAATGTCGGTAGGAGCTTCAACGTTGTCAGCGTGAAACCAAAGCCGGAAAGGTTTTACCATACCTGGAAAAATATAAAGGACAATTATATATAAGTACTAGTGGACCCGCCCTCGCTGCGCTTCGGGAATCCTATGCCGAGATGAAAGTAAAAAAAATATAGCCTAAGTTATTCTGTATTACATCAGCTACCTGCCAGTGAAAGTCTCGTCAAAATCAGTTCAGCCGTTTCAGAGATTAGTCGGATTAAACAGACAGACAAACGGACAGACAGACAAACATTTTAAAAATTATTTTGGTATGTGTATATGCATTTAGTAAAATGCGGCTATTTTAATATTACAAACAGACACTTAAATTTTATTTAGTTGTTTAGATTATTATAAATATCTACAATTTGTGGTACCATCATCACAACCTATAACAGTCCCACTGCTAGGTTTAGATAATTATACTTTCATAAAGTGTGCTAAAGTGTGGATTGACATCATAAACCTTTGATCACTTAATGGGAAACTAAGCGGTACGGGTTACCAAACGTTGAACTTTATAAGTAGATACTTATATTTAAAAATAATTTATAAAATCTTTGGATGGATTTAATTTTAATGAATGCGCCGAGTCTAAATTAAAACATTTTTATGAGATGTAAAAGTAATTTACATTTTCTCAAAAGCTTAACTTAATAGGAGCTTTACGTTACATTTAATTTAAACATTTTTTAAGCACAGAAGATAAATAGAAGATCTTATTAGGGAACCGAGTTTATATTAATTAACTTTGATTTCATGAGCTTCACTCTAATTACATGTTTCTGTCTTTACTCCAATTATTTTTCGGAATGGATGGACTTTGGTATCTAGGTCAAAGTAAAGGTATATTAGTACGTGAATATCTTCAACCGATCATCACATTCTATAAAACATATAATTAACGTTCTACATATTTAATAAATACACTAGTAATAAACCAGCGTAGAGTTAACGCCATAATTGACATCGTGTTAAGTAGGTACTATCGAACAAATTGATTCGTGACCCACCCCGCCGACAGTTCGTTTGTAATTTTGGCAAAGTCAAATTCGTTTTCTTCTCAGGCGTGGCTTTGCACTTACGACATTTTAAATATTAAATTTCAGAAATATCACTCAGAATAGCTGTCAGATGTCAAGAAATCATAATATTAAAAGATAACTATTATTGGCTATTGGCAATGTTAACTATTTTTTCATTTTAACGGTAACATATCAATTCAAGACGATTTATAGAAAGCATCTCTCTCAAAGTTCTCATCAGTCAGTAACTGTCAGTGCCATTTTAAATAATAACAAGTCGGTTTCCATGACAACAAACGTTTAAGCGAATTTCGACCTAATTCCGTTTGAATGGCTGGAGGAAAATAAGCATATGGTGGGTCACAAATCAATTTGTTCGATAGTACTTAATGTGTCGTTAATAACAGCTCTATTTTGCTTTAACCGGAAATAACATCATATAGGTCGTGCAACGTAATTAACTAAGTGCTTGAGAATTATTCGCTAAGTAATTATTTAGGTGTGTAGCCACAGTAGTTGTGACTTTGACCTATCCTTGTACAAATTCAATTATAATTACGTGAGGGACTCTAGGGACAATACACTAGAGACGCCGCTATAAGTAACACGTAAATCAGTGACGTAAGCGAGCAATTAGTGTATTAGTGTGCCTAGAATAGCAGCGTTGATTAATTATGAGTAATTTTATACGAGTCAAATTAAATTTAACGAATGATAAATATTATTGTTTTTGTTTTACAAACACGGAAGAAAAATGTAAATACGCAACAGGTAACTTCGTAATCATTATTTTTGGGGTGTGATGTGCTATATCGATTTTATACTACACTAGAAGTCGCCGGCGGCTCCGCCCGCGTAATTTTCCCGTTTCTGGAATATTTTTTTTTTGCTGCTCCTCTCCTAATTATCATAGCGTGATGTTATATAGCCTATAGGTTTCCTCGATAAATGGACTATTTTATCTTACACTAAAAGAATTTTTCAAATCGGTCCAGTAGTTCCTGAGATTAGCGCGTTCAAACAAACAAACAAACAAACTCTTCAGCTTTATATATTAGTATAGATAGATTTAATATTAGCACAAATGGAATCTGTTATAACTTAGTCAGTCAGTCACACAGGCCTAATTTTACCTATTTTTAATAGATCATCAGTTCATTAATATCAAAATATATTATTGAGAAAATACCATAAGATCGGTTAGGGTCGCATTTGAAATTGATCTCGATTTGATGCACACATCTTCACATAATTATAATATTTAAAGGTGAATTTACTCTCATCCGTATACTGAAATTAAAACGTAATATATTTTTTTATCTGATTTCAAAGGAATAATTACGGACGAAAAAAAACTGCTGTATCCATGCATTGAATCACAATTGAATCGAAAGGATAAAGCGAGGTATTTGTCGGGATGCTATTTGTAAAAAGTAAAAGAATAGGTTTTACGCAGGAAGCTAGGGTGGGAACCTACTAATGCAATATAAACCTTAGTACGACGTTGTGAGTGTTTATTTTGACGAGCCACCCCTAAACCACTCAGCTACTGGTGGCGATCAATAAACAGATGTGATGTAATGTTGCCTGTTGCTAGATGTAGGTACACAAATTGATTTATAGCTTTTATGGAACTTTTTACTTTCGTTGACTTCATGACACGAATAGGTACTTAATGTAAGCTGACTTAATGTTCTCTGTTTTTATTTTGTGAATGAAAGGTTATTTAACATCATTTTAGTCGCACTCGAAATTTAATAAGCTATTCGATTTAACAGGCATGTTTCAAGTTTAATTCTCCTCACTATCAATACGCAAAGTGAAGTTGGTCACTTATAACTTACTCAAAACAGGCGAAGCTTGCATAGAGAGATCAGCAGAGAATGTGCCTCCACAGATTCTGTCGGTACAGAGCGCCTGCGCAGGTTGTATCCGACCGACGTTAGCCGCACATGGCACCAACAACCAATCATTGGCGCAATTGTTTGGACCAACTCCAGAACCAATCATGGAATTCACAGGACCATTGCTATTACCACTCAGTGTAAAAGCCCGTGAACGATTGTTTACTGAAACGAAAATGGGATTTGAAAAACTGGTAGCATTATAAACTTTATCATCATCATCACAACCCCTCACTGTTCCACTGCTGGGCTCGGGTTTCCTCTCGCAATGTGAAGGATAAAGGCCATAGTCCACCAGGCTGACTTAGTGTGGATTGGCAGACTTTGCATCACTTTGATACTTTATGGGGAACTTCCTCACAATATTTCCCTTCGCCGAACCAAGCAATAATACACACATAACTTTAAAAAAAGTTAATTATTACATTTAAATAAAATAAAAGAATCGATTTTTTTTTATGTATAACCTGAGTCAATGCAAGCACTGTATTGTATTCCACAAAAGTTTCTCTCCATCCGTATGCAGATTCCGTAATCCTGGTTGCTCAGTTGAAGGCCAGCCACAGGGTCGTAGTTGAAGGAGCGAAGTTGTCCCGAAACTCCCGTGTAATACTGGAGACATCCTTCATCAGCTGACGAATATTTAATGTGAAATTAATTTACTAACGCAGCGAACTTAACTCAACTATCACCCATTAGCGACCCACTATACTGCCTAAGTGTCCTCATATATCAGCAGAAATTAGATCTATTTTACGAAACTATGCAATATACGAGGGAGAGTTAACTGTCCACTCAGAGCTGCGAAAATGAACCAAATTTCTAAGTCCACAAAAGTTTATTATAGAAAAGTAATTTCCAAAAAAACACGAACAAATCTGTTATGGTCCTTTCCTATACTACCACGTAAATTGCTGGCGACGACATTATTGACATTAAAAGGACTTATTGTATACAAATTAACACTAACCCTCGTTAGAACAACAAAGCACTTGTAATATACTTAGTACAGTCGGCAGCAAATAGATAGCGACATATAAGGCTGTCAAATAGTTCGATACAGCCAAAGTGGTCAAAAATATCGATACAGCCATAGTGGTCAAATTATTAAGTGCACCCAATCTGTCCAAATATATCGATACACCGGGTTGTCAAATAGATAGATACACGCTAGCCGCCATTATATTAGCGACAAGTAAAGCGTCAATAGTAACTAAGCACCCAAAGTGGGCAAAAATATCGATACACATAAATAAAATAAACGTTATTGCCCAGATAATAGGTTTTAATTTAGGTCGGAAAGTTTTCCTATGTTAATTTTATGGGAAGATTTTTGTACATTGCTATGTTAATTCTTCATACTAAAATGGCGACGGATTTGGATGAAGTTAAGTTATTGCATATTTTATTACCCACGAAGGAACGGAGATGGTATATGCGTTTAGGGTGAGATGTTGTGTGTTTGTTTGCATGTTTGTGCAAAACCTATGCAACGATGTTTCTCCAGAACTATTGGACCGATTTAGATACGGTTTTTAGTGAAGGATATTATGAGTCACCGGAGATTGTGCTTAGACAAGTTTAATGGTGGTATGGTCATAACTCACTAGGGAGTGTAGCAGCAGCGTTTTGAAATATACCTACTAAGACTATTCCCTTTATCTGCGGACTGGTAAAAGTAATTTAGCCCGAACTTTCAGTAATGAGTTTATGATAGACTCTCAAACATTTCTAGCTAATATTTTATACTATAAAACGACAAAAAATTATATTTACGTAAGTAAATTATGTAATTATGTCGGAAGAAACGGCTTCGCCAGAGGCTATGAATTGTGCTCCATTAGGCGTTTTTGGGATTAAAAAATCGATTTATCGTGGTTTTATTTGCAGAAAAATGCGTTTTTACCTAGTATTAAATGATTTTGAACATAATGGTGGCGAAATCTGGATCAATGTATAACAAAAAAATGTGAACTAATTTGAACAATTAATGTAATTTTTGACATCAACAACCTTTGCCATGACAACGTTTTCCAACATTTTATTTTAATTCTTCGTGGCCAGCATCTTAGTTT
>LGAG01000201.1:326505-354571 GCA_001278395.1 Lerema accius
AGTACCGCATGAAGTCATAACTGTTTAAACAAATAATATTTTATAGGCAAATAACAAAGTGGGATTTTCCTAATGTTATATGAAAGTAGGTACACATTTTAATAGAGTATCTAATCTAGAGACTAACAATTGGGGAAAGCGGGGTAGACTAAGCCGGGGTTCGAATTACGCTGTATCGAAGCAAACATTTCGACAACAGAAAGAGGCAATAGTTTCGTTTTCTTAATTCGTTAATTAGCACTCTAATATTTTGTTTCACACTAAGGTTACTAAAATTAGCGAGTGATAGCGAATTACACTAAATCTTTACAATCAGATGTGACTAATATACATATAATAAGAATGATGGTTAGTACAACTTACAAATGCAGCATAATCCGAAGCCATTAGCGCAATAACCATTAGAGGATCCGCCTCGAGCAGAGCACTCTCGCGCTGTCATGCAAGTACCGTTGTCGCCAGAAGCGCCGGCGCAACCACCGTTAGGGAAAGTCACCACCGTGAATAAAGAAAGGACTGTAAACAATATATAATTGGAAAAACTTAACCAACTTAGGCGGGGCGCAAACGTCCGAAATTCGCATCAGTTTAACAGCTAAGGGGAAACAATATTATGTAGATCGGAAAAACTAAATCAACTTAGGCGGGGCGCGCAAACGTCCAAAATTCGCATCAGAAATTAACAGCTAAGGAAACCGGTTTGAAAGAGACAGGGGTAAATCTTTTTCTGTTATGCAAATGTTCGAGTTGGTACAACTTAACCCTGGCTCTTTCAACCCCGATTTCCCCTACTGTCAATTACGTACCTGATGCGAATTCTGAACACTTGCCTTCCTTGTGAGTTCTCGTAATATAACTGAGCATAATTCTGGCAGTTGCTACGATGAACCACAAAAGTGACTCTTGAAAAGAAGGGCACTAATCAAATGACACCTCCAATCCAGTAATATTATAATTTATCAAGCCATTTAGGCTGTAGGTCGTATTAAATAAATATACGCTTGAAAAACATTACTGTACATACAGGATTACAGTCTCTAACAAAGGCGCAGCAGTATGAATCATCTATAGTAATAAGTATTATACTTTATGAATTAATGATGGACTTGATAGGCGCTAGTATACCTAATATTTATTATACATACTAAAGGTAAAATGAAAATTTCTACTGCGCGAAGCGTAATGGCAAAAGAAAACTCAGCCCAAAAAATGTTAGATATCCACCTACAGACACAGCCTTCAGAACAAAAAAGCAGGCAATATATTGGAAAACGTTATCATTTCTTATTTACGTTATTTTTTTTTCGACTACGTGTTTTTGTTCCTAAGATTGAGTTTATATTTTTTTGGTCTGAGAACGAAGATAATTATAATTTGTACTGATAAATTTATACTTACATCTACTTTCCTTTTGAATTGGCGGCCAAAATCGGCTCTCCGGTTTTTGTACACCTTGAAGATTCTTAATATTGAAATAATTCCTATTCCACTTTGGGAACGAAACGCCTCCTAACGTACCTCTCCCATTCACACCCTTTGAAGAGCCGTCACCAACATTATTAGGTTCACAAAATTTAAGTAAAAACGTAAAAATAATTAAAAATCGAAACATATTTTTTGCCAAACTATTTTCAAGCACAACAAAGGAATTTGCAAACTTAAAAATTGTAAACGTGTAATGTTGTTGCGCTACATTTATATAATATTTTAACGGGAAGGGGAACAATAGTGTAAATTTCTCTTATTATTGTGTGGTGACAATACCCACTTTGGTGATAATTTCTTTGGTTGTAGGTAGGTACTTGATTTGCACGCGTGCGCATTCAACTGCTCGGAACGTGCGTAGGTACTGCATTGCACAACATAATATTATATTTAATGTTAAAATGACTTTTGTTGCACATTTCTTGTACTAATTATCGGATAAAATAATATCGCAATCCTTTGCAGCTAGCAGACTGTTGAGAGAATGAAATCCATCGAATCGTTTGGAATGTAGAGCGTGCCAAAGAAAAGGACATACATACATACAGTAGGTATACATACGCTCGGAAGACCCTTCTTACCTTACCTTATTATTTGTAATTATTTGTTTCATTTTACACCGTAGCTCAAAGCTATAATGGAGAAATGAAAAATGCATTTTCATACTTTTAATCCACATAAACTATGTTAGATACATACGGTTTTTTGACAATGATACACATTTATTTGCTTAGTTTAAGTCACTTATAATAAATGAAGATACAAAGTAATAAGTAACATTATATATATAGCTAAGAAACTCTTAATTCGAAAAATCCCATGATGATTAATTTAAAGGTATATGCCATAGGTGTAACAAAGGATTTCTGTAAACATAATTAATAAGTTTGAAAATGTTTTATTGAGTGTGCTGAAAGTGATAAAAATGATAATAGCTAACCTAATTATAATTATATTATTATTATAATAACGGATATAGATATAACACAAAATTCTACTTAATAAATACATATAAATTTATAATAATCTCTTTGAATATTTACAACATTACATTATAGAATATTTATAGCTAATGTTGAAGGTATTTTCAGGTAGGTATTTATATGTATACCTATGGATCGAATTCGGTCGTGAGTTTTAATACGCTTAACACAATAACTTGTGATATGGTATGACTTATGTTTATATATTAGTAATAAATATAACAATAAATATATTAAATATTCAATATCTTTCTCATAACGTTTCCTAAATAGCTTTTCTATTTTTGATCCGCAATTTATGATCCAATATTTTTTTTTTAATAATTTTTAATCCAAAATATATAATTTTGCTTAATAACTATATCTAATCAAAAATCATACTATCTATGTATTAACACATATTTTATTCTGACATCATTTAATGCTCAGCGTGGCAACCTAAAATAGGTATTATTTTTTTAATGTCATGTACTGTTATTTATATAATAGTAGAGATTTTTTTGACTTCTCTTTTAATTACCATGACATAAACAAATAAGTAAGTGAATAATTTGTACTAAATAAGTACGTATAAGTAATATTATTACGTTGTTTAGCAAAGCGGTATAGCAAGAATAAAGATTTTTTTCGTTTGAAAACTTACCTGTCTTTATATTTATATACACAGGTTATTAACTTACGAAGATTGTATTTATTTACTTCTAGCAATTGAATACGTCAATTACCTATATTATTTATATCACTGTATAAACTAAAATGTCAATTTTAATTACATCATTATTATTAGATTACTTTGAAATTATTGAAAGTAAAAATATTAGATTTTAGACAAAAGAAGCAATCCTTTACTTTGTCCTTTACTTTGGTGGCAAGGCTTTTGGTTAATTCATCTCGTATAACCAAAAAACCAACCAATTGACCTAGATTAACTTAGCAATTATCGATTTTTTACATAAATAAAATATTATTATTATTTAATTACTAAAGTTTATATTCTATATTTAGTGACAATTATTTATGTTAATAGAAAGTGTGCAGACTTATAAAGTAATCTCATTAATTAATATAATTATGTAATTACAGTTTTTTAGTGTTCTCCCCACGTATCTCGATTATAAAAAAATATTATGGTTGTTTTCGTGCAGATTATGATTTTCTAGAATACTTATTTCATCGCGATAAGTGCAGGAGAACGTAGGTGAGAGTTTTAATACAGAGTTCACGTACATACGAGTACAGTGTTTGGGAGTACCTATGTTTAGTATGTTAATGATACGTGATTCTATAAAGTTCATTAGCTTATCGATTATGTAATAAAATATCTACAATACAACGTGCTCATCACCTATCATAAACATAAGTAATGAATAGTAGATATACAGAAAAAGAAATTTTGACAAGGTCTTTGGTCTGTTTGTTAATATGGATACAAATAATAGGGAATATAAACTAGCGTTCGTCTGTTGCAATAACGTTCTGAGTGCGACAGACGAATTTGTTTCGAATGAGGTAGTCAACCTCCCTTGCTGAATGAGGATGCTGACCGCAGTTTCTTACGACTCCTGGGAGAAGACCAGCGCGGAACCAAGCGAGATTCATTCGGAGATACGCCTTCATCTACGTCATCTGCCTCGGTCTTAATTTCCATTTTCTGGAAGTATAAATAGAAACAACTTAAGATTTGATCAAAAACCCACGGCGAATAAAATACTATTCAATTTAGAAACATATGCTGCATCACCAAATCTTTAAGAAAACTCGGGTTAAACCGTTTCAACCGGTTTAGAGATATCTGAAATTGCTTATAACACGTTTGTTGCATCCTCTAGCGGTTTGCACCTTAAACAATCGCCAATAGATTACATAATATCATTTACTGAAAACTGCATCTAAATCAGTCCAGTAGTAAGTATTGATTTAGAGTTAGCTCATTCATCGGCTATTTGAGAACATCAAAAGAACTCGATCGTGCCACTCTATTATTTTACACGGCTGCAAGTTACCTGTACGATAAGTCTGATCAGAGTGTACTGCTGATCCATAATGTTGGATAATTCGCGAAGTCGACGTTTTTGCTTCTCAAGTTCAGCTGCAATGTAATCTTCGTTACTCTCTAGGACCAAGTCAAGGCCAGCTGGAAAAATATAAATTCTCATTTCAAAATTCAATAATATATTCCCAAGTTCAGTGAAAATATGTGAAGATATTGAGAATTGTTGTAATACGTAGCACATAATAATCAACACTCGCTTTGCTTTAAGAAACATATTTTTTTCAAAAAGTCCAAAAAGCATTATAATTTCTTAATATCAACTAATTGGAAAACATTCTATTACTATTAATAATTTAAATCGAAATCTTATAAGCGCTGAATAAAAAGCGCTGAAGTAACGCTTATGTGCGGTCACGAACGAAAATATCTGACCGTCTTGAAAACCAACTTCATGGTGTCCGATTGAGCTACAATTTTGCATGCATAATATTATTATGTAAATGGGACGAAACTACACTATTATTATAAAATTAATGTAGGGGCAGACTAAAATTAATTAATATAATAGTAAGTTTCGATACAAACCATCATCACTGAATGGATTGCAGAACCATTTTCGTAGCATCAGGTCGAGGAATCCGAGTTTGCACTTTTTGTTATTTGGATATTCTATCAACTCATTCTTGTAAATTTTCTCCAGAAGAAATGCTGGAAGCTTCCTTTCCAGTTCGGTATGCTGGACTACCTGAAGTTTAGAAATAGTAACAATAAAATTAAATTATCTATAACATACATGTACTTAATAACGAATGAATCTATTTATGTTCTATTTTTTGACATAATACCTAAATGGTCGAATTTCGGCAATGGCGTACCTATAAGGTGGCTGGAGTGGCAAAATGCCACGGGCCCCCGGTCTCAAGGGGTCCCCAGCCCAAAGGGTCTTGAGCTTTTTTTGCTAAAAAGTCTTACTTTTTTATTTATTACAGGTGTTCAACTAAAATAACGATTTTTACTGGGGCCCCATCTAATTAATTTCTCACGGGCCTGTGTATTTATTTACGCCACAAAATTTTTGCCAAAGATAGAGGTCCTCTAGTTCGTTAAAATTGCTATTTCTTGCTATACTTACTTGCATAGCTAGGCGTTTCAGCTGGGCATTTCGTCTAACGCTTTCAATATCACCAACAGCTAAACCGATGAGAAGGTTCATGAGGAGAATTGGCATGAAAACCATGAAGAGTAAAAGTACAATAAATGTCGTGATAGGGTACGGCAAAGTAGTGTCCGTTTCCGATCTGTAGTACGACTGTACATAGGTCCCAACGAAGTCGAGCTCGCCCAACATCATCGCGAAGGTTCTCATTAAAGACATCGAGATGTTGCTAAATGATAAGTGATGACCCTGAAACATTAATAAATAATTTGTTATATTAATAAAAATTTTAACGTTGTATTATACATTTTAGTTTATAATAATTCGCCAATTATAATAAAAACATTTCCAAATTATATTCATTAACGAGTAGTCGCTAGCACGCTTAGATAGCCAATTGTTTTGTCGCTTGGAAATAATTTGCCTACAGTTCTAAAGTTGCGATTATTACATCATTTACAATTCACAAAAATATCAAAATATCTATACATCACATGCAATGCTAATTCATTCGCAGGACAAGCAAATAACAGTAATTTACTTCAAATTTATGATGTGGTTGCTTAAGTAATATCCTTTCAACCAATACACCCACTTTAGAGAGCAGAATGAAAAAGGCCAATCCGAATGCGATTATCAGAATTGAGAACACCATCAAAACTCTGATTAGAGTCTGCAGGATTTCTAGAAACATCACTACGTAGATGCCGACTTGATCAAATCTCTGTAGAAGCAGAAGTAATTGGAACCAGCTCAGGAATACCGTGATGGCGGCTGAAGACAACTGAAACGAAAATATAATTATGTATTGAAAATTCATCTATATTCTGTTTATTTATCGTCAAAACACATTGTAGTTGCACTACTAGACTCAGTTGTGGACAGTCATTTCTCACGAACTGAGAGGTGAAGATTACCACAAAATTTTGTGACGTTATGTTCTTCCAATAATGCTTTGATTATGAATAATTTTCAGATTTAATTATTTCCCGACCTTCTTTTTTACCAAAGTAAACAATTGGTATTTGACTAATAATCATATAACTTTAAAATTCAAGTTTAAAAAGGTATGATTAACCGAGAATTCATTTTTCTTTCTGTCCTTTTAAAGTATAATATTACCTGTATGTTGTGGTTTGCATCGCATATTGACGGAAGCACCATCAGTGTAGAGCAAACGTAAAGCGTCCATGCAACTAGGTTCGAAGGATCAAATATGTAGTGCCATTTTTGCTGCCGAAGGTTATATACTTCTCGAATCAAACACATGGAATTGTAGAAAAGAATCGTCACAGTACTTGTGTACATGACAACACGTTTCTCGAACTCTAAAAATAAAAAATAAGATTACAAACACGCGTTAAAAAGTTTAAAGAAGAGACTTGAATAAGAGACTTCATAGGCAATATTAGGTTTACCTCCATTCGAATTGGTCGTTCCATTTAACCGTCTATAAGCTGAATCATCATTGATTGAAAAATTTAATAAAAGAGCATCCGCATCTGTTTTCAAACTCGTGACGGTCATAAGTAGATATGAGTATAGTGTCACAAACAGAAGAAACACGCTGTAGAAAAGTAAATTCGCCAGGTGGAAATATTTGCCGTAGGAATTCCACTTCATTTGTAAATACTTCTGACTCAGAGGATGTGCTAGTAATTCGACTCTTCCATGAGTAACCATTGCCTAAAGAAATATTAGGTTTTGTTTTATATTAATTACATACGGAAACATACATTTGAGTAGAAAAGTAAACCCACAGTCCAATTATGTTTACAAGTAAACCACAAAGCAGATGTTACTCCAACCACCAAAAATTAGCAAATCGTGTTTAAATGTGATCAAAACAAGCCTTGCTGTGAACACGTGTAAGTTAATTACGGGTTGTGTATTTAACTAGACAACGAGATCAATTTTACTTCTATTTTTTCCATAATACAAACGTAAAGAAATCCAAAAATATAAGAAGACATTTTTTATTAATATCATTATTACAACACCTATTTGGTTATGAACAATATAATGTACATAATAGTGCTGTGTATTAAATTTCACGTTCTAAATAAAAGTGCTCTCATTGCTTTGATACAAGCGAAGCGTCAGTGTGATTAAGTGACACTCCACTCACGTTGATAACATTCAACGGTTCTGGTCGATACATTGGGTCGTTCAACGCCTGTCTCAGCGCTTCTACTTCAAGCTTCGAGTATTGGTAGAATTTGAAAGAGTACTTAATCTGTGATGGAGTCAAAATAAAGAAATTAAGAGTAGCACAGAATCATTTGAATAACTCACGTTAAGAGCTGGTAATGGAATCTGAGACGCTTTCGAATTGGTCCCGTCATCGTCCAGGGGCTGAGGAACTAGCGCATCGAAGCTGTATTTGATCTAAATTTTTCAAAAGCATTAGTCGAAAATTTTCACACAATTTATAATAGGCATATAAATTAGTACATAATGAGTCACAGAAATCGTAAAAATACTATTGACGTATACCCTCAGTAGCTAACGTTGTAGCTAACGGAAAATGAGTTGAATTAAGAGTTCTTGCTAAGTCAACGTTTTTACTCGAAGATTTCACACACCCTATAGTACTAATATAAAAGGCGAAAGGGCACTTTCATTACTTTTAGTTTTATAGTAAAGAACAATGCTAATGTTCAGATGAATGTGTGGAGTAACAATCTGAAAAGAAATCCAGTAACTGAAAAAATAGAAAATGTAAGAAATATCGTATGACTTGAAGTACACTGTGAGAAGAGCAAGAATTTCAAATTATACAAGACAAATAAAAGATAATCGAAGATAAATGATGGCATACAATGACTGAAAACTAATATTTCCGATGATAAAGAAATAACCCTTGAACATAAAATAGGTAGTATAAAAGATACGTCGCGTTAATTAAACATGGAAAACTCAAAGATTATTAAAGTAACAAAGTACAGATTGTAAATAGAGCGTATATGAACGATTTCTGTTGTAATGGCGATGTCGGGTGAGACATTTGAAATACTTATAAAATTGTGGAGAAGTTTATACATAACATAAGTGAATATTCCATGGCGGTGAACCAAACCATACAAAACTAGATAATATAGCAGGGTCGATATACCACTGCAATTTACTTGTCATCAATGCAAAATTGAAATTTTTTAATTAAGACAGTGTACTCACATAAAAGCTTTTAGAATCCTTCTTGCAATTTGCTTTAGTGATACATTTATCTTGCACTGCTTCGAAGACCCTTGGCATATTGGCTATCAGTGCCAGAGTAACACATGGATGACGATCTGACCGCAAAGCCATTACTTCTTTAGCCCTAGAAAAATAAGAAGATCGTAAGTGAAAACAAAATTGGCTATTAAGGACACTAATAATAAATATTTGGGCAATCACGATAAAAGTAGCCTTGTTTTGGCTTCCGTCAATTAGCAGTCGATTAGAGGTACGAATATCTCTTTAAATTTGCAGATCAGTCTTATATTATTTATATACCTTTGCTCATGTGTCACCATAGCCAAAGCTGCTTCAGGAAATTTATAATAAATAGCATAATCGATAGCACTCATATCCATGTTGTTATAGCGCAAGCTACATCCAATGGACAATAGGAGAGCAATTGAATTAGGTCTGTTCTCCATCGTAGCAAGATGTAAAGGTGTATTCTGAAATGCCAAGTAGGTTCTAATTACTAAAATATAAATAGTAAACACTGTTTCATACTAGAAGTAAGTAATTCCTTTTATTATTTTTTCTTCTTCCATCTTGACTGACAACGCATCGGTTATGCCTTTGGTGTTGCTGGCAGGTTTTGCTTCTTACAAACATGTGGCTTGTCTGTTGTATATTTCAATAAAAAATAGGTTCAGAGTGAAGTTCCACATAACTTAGTTATCTTCTTACTTTTTATCTTTCAACAATCGGTGCCTTGTCTGATATTCGCTATTACATAATTTATTTCATTTTACTTACTCCATCTTTATCTATCTGGTCCAGTAAATGGGAATGGACCGAATGAAGAAGCTCAATAGTTTGCGTGTATCCACTCATAGCAGCATGGTGTAATGGATTACGTCCATTATGATCTCTGTGAAGTAGTGCTCCTCTATTTAAAAGTAACTGCACTACTTTGGTATGGCCTTCACGGGATGCGATATGTAGAGGTGTTAACCCTTCGCCATCGTTTTCGTTTATGATGAAAGTACCTTTATCGGAGTCGAGCAGTTGGCTCACTGTGTGATATCTCCCATACCTAAAATTACATTAAAGTCAGTTGAGAATATGACAAAGGCATCTGAATACTTGTGAAGGCGTAAAATGGATACAGTTTATGAAGTGCTGCTTTTACCTGGCAGCAAAGTGCAAGGGACTCTCATTTTTGTTGTTCTTCAGATTAATGCAAGCACCAAGCTTAATCAAATTCTCGATAGAACGAATATGTCCCTCACGGCTAGCGTAATGTAAGGGAGAACACCCAGTATTATCCTTTTCATTAAGCAATTCAATCAAGTTTTCTTTACAGCGATCCTGAAACATCCATATGACGATGATTAACGTTGTAACATTAACTACGAATAGTATCCTTGGATGCGAACTAACAGAACTTACTTTACAACTAGCTGCAAATTCCTCCAAGCGGCCACCATTCATGACAACGAGATGCAAAACATTGCGCAAATTGATATCTTTCAATTCAATGTTAGCGCCCAGACGAATCTACAATGGAATTGATAATTATAATTTACATTTTTATGTACCACAACGTTTTTGAAATGCTATAAAAAAGTAATACCCACCAAAGTATGAACTGTTCTCCATCCCCCGCGCGAAGCAGCCAATAAAAGGGGGGATCTCTTTTCTTTATCCAAAGGATTTATATCAGAGCCCTCAGAAACTAAGTAATTTACGATATCTGGATGATCAAACATAGCAGCACAATGAAGAGGGGTCATCTTCTGCACGTCACATGATGAGAGACAAGCCATTTTCTCTTCTGGTTGCATTTCAAACATCAGCTTCACTATTTCTAGAGCACCCTGAAATGTGTACAAAAATCTATGTAACATATTTAAGTATTAGTTAAAAAATCATTGGTTAAACTGACATTCAGATTTTGCCAAAGACAAAAAATAGATGGTTTAAAATAATCATTTTCGCCTTTAATGTAGTCTAATGGCATGTTACCATGTTAGTACATCATATCGTCTACGTTACATTACTTTACATTACATTACATTACATTACATTACATTACATTACATTACATTACATCATTAATAAGGTGGCATTAGTTCAGGCAGAGTGTTTTACAACCTCTAACCTTCCAAAAAATAGTGGCTATAAGTCAGTTCGTGTTTTGGTTGAGACTCCTGTAAATTAATTTAGGATTCTTATATCACCTACAAATTACAGTCGTTAGCGTGTTTCAGAAATTTGAACAGCGCCATCTAGTTTACTGGTCGACACTAAACGACTGAAGAGAGTGAACACAATGGTGTAGTCCCGTAGAGAATTTACCACAATAATAGTAAATAATATGGACATTGTTAACTAAGTATTCTCGTTCGAGTATAACGTGGGTGTCTTTAAGGCAAGAGTGAATAGGATTCTTTTAGCTTTTTACGTCACGTTACCTTCTATCAGAATGGAAATAATATACTGTTCATGGACCTAATGAATGAAATATTTTTGATATTTTATAAAGTCGAGAAGTATGAATTGTAAAAGTGCTTGGTTGGTAAATAAGTTTTGACCACATCGTTGCATTAATGAGTAAATAAGTACAGAAAACTACCTGTGCACAAGCAAGATGAACGGGTGTTGAATAATCGTGTTGTTGCGTAGATATTTTGGCTCCGGACTTAATACAAAGTTCTACTGCCTTGATATCTCCACCGTGGACCGCTGAATGTAAAGGAACATTTCCTTCGCTGTCGTATAGCGACATCATTTGTTCTCTTGAGCAACCTCTGGATTCACCCCATTGTAGAAAAACCTCCATAGTCCTGGAAGAAGCATTCTTTGCAGCCTCGTGGATAGGATAGTACCCGTTGTGGCAGGGACGCCTACTATTGGCACCCAAATCTGAAATCTAATTGAACACAAACTTTGGTTAGTCATATTACATGAGCACTGATATTATAAATTTTATTATAGTAGATTATAAAAAAGAGTTAAGTTAAATATAGTATAGAAGAGTAGCTGAATCCGGTTGCTTAGAAATTGAATTAGAAATTGAAGCTCTTTTAAAATTAGTCCCAATTTTACCCCTTTAGTAATTGAATTAAAAAAATACTTTCTTGGTGCTTTTTTCACTACAGTTATGAAGCTATTTATTGAATTCGTTAAATTTTCTCACTCGCAGTTAACTACGTCGAAAATGACAAAATTTTTAGAAGATAAAATACCTGCCAAGAAATGGGATATTCATTTTGGCCGGAAGCAAAAACAATAAATGTAAGATTAACGTCCGGAAAAATAATCTAGTTCATTCTGATTTATAAGACCTAAGTGAATAAATTAACGCTGTTTCTGCTCACAATACATTATTTTTTATTCGCAATGTTACTTTTTAAATGAATCGAAGTGAACATTTTGGATTTTATGCCAGTAACACGTAAGATCTACACGTTGAACACACACAGCAGAACTCATTGTAGTGTCAAATCATATGTTACAATGTGCAAAGTCATGCCTGAGCGTAATTGCGTGATGGAATCATTAATTTGATGAATATTTCTAGAATCCTCACCAAGATTCTTGCACACAAATCGTGGTCTTGTATAGCAGCAACGTGCAAGGCAGTTCTGCCGTGTTCCCCCCCGAGATCCACGGTGAACTGATCCTTATATTTTGCGAAGATTTGAAGGACAGATGCCTGAAAACACCCGGCACAAGGTTGGAGTTTTACTTTAAGAATAGGTACAATAAAAATCAGAATTCTGATGATACATCCTTTCCTTTTAATACACTTAAGTGTCTCAGGTACCTATATCAAAACCGTTCGGAACGGTTTCTTAAATATACAAGGGATTATTATATCTGTTAAAAATAAATATTGAATCGGTTTATTATCATGAGTATAATGTCAGGTGAAGAAAAGTTACATAAAGGGGATGTAATTATAAGACTTGTATAGATACCATTAATGTAAAATTAAATTGCAATTTCATAATCAGGATTTCTTATAAGCAAAGTCAGCGTAAAGTAGTCACCTTACCTTATTCAAATAAGTTGCAAGATGTATAGGAGCTTGGTTTTTATCATTTAGAACGTCGGTATTGACTTTCCTGTAAAAACAGTGACATATTAAAATATTTTTAAAACAAGTATTATTTAACTTACGAACTACCCTATTATAGTTAGTATGTGTAAATATTAGTTACTGTCGATTTTACATTTTAGGTACTTAATGTTCAGTATTACTTAACCTATGAACAAAATAATGGACTATATTAATAAAACAGGTATACCCGATGTATAATCCAGAATCAAACTGACACTCCCAGAGTTTGATGTCGACGGCGGTACAATTACTTTACTTACCATTAAGTACCCACTCCAAAACTTAAAGATTGTATGTAAAATGTGAGTTCCCGTTACATGCGTCTCTTTCGAATTGAAACGTTATATAGGTGTTTAAACAGACTTAAAAATGAATAAGTCACGGCATGCATCCCATTTTTAAATAAATGAAGTTGCATAACAAAAAGAGGTAATCTGAAAGATTTATTTAAGTATAACTTTAATTTCCACAAGTTATGACAAAGTAATGCTTACTGTTGTAAAAGAAACTCAATTACGTCCAGGGCCTCGTGCTCCACTGCCACGTGAAGGGGAGTGTTCCCGTTGTTGTCTCGGGCATTTAAATCTGGTTAGAAATACAGTAGACGTAAATAAAAAAGTTTATATTTATGTTTTTTCATTATCATTCCATTATTGTTTGTTTTATTGTTTGCGTTAATGATACGTAACGAAAACGAAAAATAACAAAAGCGTCTTTGAGTAAAACAATAAACCTTATATGACAAATATACATACATATAAAAAGACTCGTTAAATCAAAGTTTTTCAATCAATCGTGTTTATCAAATCAAATATCACAATTTGATATACTGGTTTGTTATCTTTGTAGTTTTAATTTTATTAAAAAATATTTAATTAGAGTAGGTCCTGGTGTTGTTGTACTACAGGGAACATTTATAAATTCCTCTACATTTATATTGTGGGGCGTCAAGTGTAAAAGGGAGTAAATTACAGTAAGCTCCAATCCTAATAATCAAACGTTATCTACATTTACAAATTAACTCAAACCTTACAAATACTAATTAATTGATTTGTACGAATTAATTGGTGTGTTAATGCTAAGTCCACTGCCTAGCCGTTTATTAATTCTCCTGACGGCAATAAATATGTCTTAATAAACCTACAATTATGATTTGATGGTAAGTTGTTTTAAGGATAAAATGCAACAAAGTTTAAAATGGGTATTTTACCTATTTAATATTTAGCTATATCTCCATAGAATTTGTTCGCCAAAAATAACGATTATACACCTTTAATAACCACATAAATAATAATAATTTTCATAATTTCAGCTTTACTAAAGTAAAGCCACGACACCATGGCCTTATGGCATGGAGTTAAGATTTATAATCTATGTCACCTCAATTAAGCCGCATAAGAAACCATAATATTAGAATCACTTGTTTTTCCTACTATCACAATATAGTAGGTTTTATAGAAAATTAGCCAGCTACAAGCCAACATTTGAATATGAATTGTTCTAAAGCTTTTTACTATTCCAAACACTCCGGTTATTCGGTCCTAGATAAAACTCTAAGAACTTTAATGGTTCAAGATAAGACTTGAAAGAGATTTATTACAATGTTGCGTAGTACCTTCGCATTGACCTTTACTCTTTTGTGTAGATACTCGAGGAAATGCATGATACGAACTTTGTTGTATGAAACAATGAAGGCAAGTTGCGTACTAAAGTTATGTAACAACTAGTCGACACCCAAGGCATCACCTACGGAAACGTAGTTTAAAAAAATATTTGCTTCAGCTCAAGAATACCTTTAATTGGGATAACATCTATCCTATGTTCTTTTCCTGGATGCCAACTATCTGTGTGCCAAGTTTGAGCTTAATTCGGTTAATAAAAAAAGAGTTCCAAACATCCAAATATCTTCACAAACTTTCACATTTTTAATATTACTAGGATAATATATTGCAAGAAAGAGGGACATAGTAAGTATACGTAGTATACCGTATTCAAAAGTAAGAGGCCGCTGTTCTTTCGATTAGAGAAACACGTTACGTTTACAAATCGTGTCAGCAACAAAATTTATTTGTCCTTGTCAAGCACCTTCTTCGTTTATCTGCCATTTCAGTCCAATACGGGCTTTTTAGTTTCTTTTTCGGGAATTTGAGTTCGTAAATTAAACATCAATAAAATACTATTACCTATCAAAAAGTGAAGTGTAATACATTATACTGACTCAAATTAGCTTATTTGAGGTTAAAATATTTTTAATTATAATAGTTTTGTATTTTGAAATCGAAGTATTTGATCCTGATGACACAAGGTAGGTACTCTATACCTTAGTAAATTCAAAAATAATCTATGGATAGTGATTAAAACTTGATATAACTGATGTCGATTATTTTTAGATGACGTAAAAAGCATGTTATTTTCCATTAGTAAAGTTCGGTTATGTAACCAGAACATTATGATACTGTAATAATATAAGATGATAGATGAGTTATCGATGTAGATATATCGAGTTACAACTAGGTTAAAGTTTCGTGGCTCTATCCATTTTCATGTTAAATTTTCAGAGCTAAGGTCTTAGTGAAGTCTGAAGCGAAACTGTCGCAAGTAATAAATTAAAATATTTAGTTCGCTTTGACAAAAGTTTTCAATTAGGTATGCTGTAGCGTTCACCTTCTCAAGCGGTTAATTGAAATTGTTGTTAACGCATCGTGCTAACCTTGATAACAAGAACCCTGATCCTTTAGAGCAAGCGACTTGTTAGTGGCTGACCGTGAGCTAGTGTTTTGCTGGTTACTATGTTTTTATGATAGGTACTAGTTTGATTTTTTATGATTGATTTGATTGGTTCCTAAAAGTCGTGGGATTTTTTATTTCTAACTTCTTTAAGGTAAATTAAGGACAGAATTATCAAAACCTAGGGAATCTGTTCTGTAGTAAATTCGACCATTACTTACCTATTGTTAAAAAAAATCCAAAGAGTAAAGCGCTAAGATTTATGCTTCTAGGTCTTATTCTTATAGCTGGACTCCTTAATAACAAATAATAATACTAACTCAAAATTAATTCATTTCTTTTGTTTTGTTAGTTATCTAGTGTAATTAGTGATTTTGCTCAAAGAGCAAAAGTTGTCAAGCTCAGTTTTCGCTACCAGAAAATAATAAACAGGTAGGTAGGTAGGTACATATAAGTTATATATGTATTTTGTATGAATGTGTGTGGGATGGACGGGGAATTGTTACTGGGAAGCGGTCCCGTATTAATTAAACATACGTGCTATTTTTAATTTACATATAGGTACCGTGTTTTACGCTTGTTCTGTTTACCTCATTTCTAGGCTTTGATGTTTCCAGCTATATTTACCCAATTTACCAGTATACCACAAACGGTTGTTTGACAATATTCACAACATCAATTTATGTGGTTAACCAGGTTTCATATAAATTAATTATAATTATTCTGTGAGCTAAGTTATTTTTACGACCTATTCCGTTCTAATACCAAAAACTTTTTGGTCCGATAATGATATAACATAATAATATTGTTATAAGTGATTGTATGGGACCTAAAATGCCATTGGAATTCTTAGGCGTGGGTTTGTTTCCCGACGATAATTTCCTTACACTTCTAGATATTATTGAGGATGTTATCCCAGATATCCCAGAACCTCCCTGGTACTTTGAGGAGGTTTTTGTGTGTAAAATTTCCACATAACCCAGAAGGTATCTTTAGAAAGATTTACCCTCAGAAAAAAAATTAAGCGTGCTGCTCTTATTCGTGCCTTTCCGATCGAAAACATTGGTAAAGATTAATCTCAATAATAAGAAAATAATCTTAAGTGTAATACTAAGAACCTCGCCATAATTATTAAGTGTAATACTAAGAACCTAACCACATAGTAAAAAAGTATTCGCTAAACTTACCGCCTGCGTAGTTGTTAATGAAGTGTAGTATGTTGGTGTTGTTCCTAGCGGCTGCCTGGTGGGCGGCCGTGCGTCCGTTGGAGTCTCGAATCTCAAGCCTAGACGGTTGTTTCAGGTACAAACGCATGAAATCTTCCACATTACCGCTCTCCGCCGCCTGTCCACATACAGAAAATAAATAGGTAATAAAATATGAAAAAAAAATAACGCAAGAGTGTAACAATGTTATTTTCACACGTAACTGACTAAGCATTAGATAATAGGTGTGTGATTGTAGCTCTCCATATATGAAGGATTTTGTATAACTTACACGTAGGGCGATTTTAATCGAGTAAGCATCGGTACGAACCCCAATATCCAATATCCGGCCCAATAACATTTTAATAATATTAAAAATAATAAGTTATTATTACGTATTATCGACGTTCGGACATTTAGCAATAGTACCTAATAATAACGAAAAAACATTTCAACAACTTGTTTCGTAAGTATGAAATAAGCAATCGATATTAAATTTGCTAACTTCATAAAACTAAATAAGCTGCTTTAAGACTTACTTCGGAATAGAACTTAAGGAAGGTCAAATGTTAATCTGATAAGTATTAGTTGCATTTTGTTTTGTTATATTCTGTGGTTTACTGTTAGAAATCCAACCTTGCTTCGCTTCGGCTAACATAATCCCTAAGCTTACCTACGCGCCCAGATTCAGAATATTGGGGATCGAAGGAGAGGAGGAACGCTAAAATTAACATATTATTACACTTGGTAATAAACAGCAAATGCCTCATGCCTTACATTTTGTTTATTTGCTCTATTTATTTATTTAACTTCTATGCACACCGGAAAGAAAATACAGAGACAGTTTACACAGATAATTAAGTACATGGGAAGTACTTATTTCGAATCGAATTCTCTTCCAGTAGCCCCGCCCCGCAAAAGGAGAAGAATTTACTCGTACTTGAAAAACAAACATAGTGCGCATGTGAAGTAACTTGAAAAAAGGCAGAAGTATCTACGAGTATATCTACGAGTATCTTCTTTCCAACAATGTATCGGTGAATCCTTTGGTGCAATTAATGTTCAAGTGCGACAATGACCACTTACAATCTCGTGGTTAACCTGCTAATGTGTCGGAGATTACGATAAAAATTATGCACCATGCATTAGTAATCTAATTTCACTTTGCTTTCAACAAACCAATACGATGGCCATAAATGGATCGTTTTAGGCCAGTTGCTGTCAGCTGAGTTCTCCATAAAGTTCTCAAAAGTGTGTGAAGTCTGCCATCTGTACTAGGCCAGCGAGGTGGACTATGGCCTGTACCCCTCATTCTTTGCGAGTAGAACCGAGCCCAACAGTGGGACAGTTATGGGTTGCAATTATGAGTCGCTGTCGGCAGCCTTTCAATGTGCGCGGTTAATTGACTGTTTCAAGTTGCTCGTGTAAGGTTATTTAGCCTCACGCAATTGCTTAAATCTGCTGACTCCGATTCCTCTAAGATACTCGTCCATGACTATCCTTACAATGAGATAAAAATGCATCTTGCATAATTAATAAACGATTTTTAACAAATCTCATTAAGTTTATTGAAACCGAATCGCGCTCTTCGATAAAGGAAACCGGTAAAATAACACCCATTTTAAATTGCACATAGAAATAGAGGAGTTAAGAAATACCAGAAATAACGACAATGACACTGAGATCAAGTAAATCTAATAGTTTTGTCAACAAAGACTTGCGCTGTCGTTATTGTAAGCGGTGTTATTTGTTCGCACGTTTCTACTAAAACTCATTTTATACTTTAAGGATACTTGCTGCAAAATCTCTACTGCGCTCTAGCCATTCCTTTTACAGATTTTAAAAGGGTAAAAATATTAATGTCAGGGACTAATTTAGTCTGTACCTGAACATAGAAGTTATGTGAGATTAAGAAGCATTAAACTCTCCTGGTTTTCTAAAATATTATATTCACTAAATACTGTTTTAGGGATCTGTTCTCGCATAATACGACGTAAAAGTTAGTAGGTGAAATTTTATCAAACCAAAACACATTTTTATAAGAGGAATACGATCGTCTATGTTGTCAACTTACAATTAATGATTAATGTCAGGTAGAAGGTCTTACGACGCGTGAAGGTTTCGACCTGGTCTAAGACTGACATCTATCGATAACCGAGACCGACGTCTTAACTTGCCCACTGAAGCATAAAGTTCCGAACATATAGCTTCAGAAATGAAAGATTTATAAACGTCTTACATCTTCAACTTTCCACTTCGATGATAATCGCTGTGAAATCCTTCAAGAAAACTTAACCATAAATCAATCTCAGTGAAAAAGCAAAAGAATAGCGGTGTGCAAAGCTTTTTCAATTTTCGACATCGTAACATACTTTCATACTAATAACATTGGTATTACGTGTTCACTTTTTATTTCAAACAAAATCATTTTTTCGTCACCTAATTTTATTATTGCACTGACACAAGTTCTCTGCATTTTTTTGTAATAGAAACGGACGAAATAACTGCTTAATGTAAAAAAAATAGAATTATTAAACATTACTTTATATATTTATGTTATCTATGCTGGGTGTACCGTACCTACCTACTATAAATAAATAAATTATAATCATTATATACATATCATTACAACACAGGTTTCTCACAATGAAGTATAAGTGGTACCTACATTTTTAAACGATTTCATTGTTAATCCATTATTAATAAATATTTTTAATTTTTGTTAAATTCTGAATCAGGACTTATTATGATCTGTATTTTGATATATCTTATTACCCGCACATTACCAAACTATGTATCACCCTAAAACTCAAAAATAGTACAAATTGAAAAATTCTATGTTGTATAAGAAAACTGCAACGAATGGTCACAAAGATACAGACGATATACCAAAGGTGCTTAACGCTGAAAGCAATCTCTTTCACGTAATCTTTGGGGGATACAAGCATAATAGCTAGAGGTGAATAAAAAAGATAAAATAATGTTTCCTATTGTAAACACAGCACAATAAAATATATCCATCTATCTATAGCTCAAATGAATAGAATGTCTATAATAACGTAATTATTGCTATAATTATAGTGTCTTGAGAAGTTAACGCAATAGATACTAATGAAGAAATATTGTAAGAAAGTGATGTAAGCAGGATTATAAAAATTATCGAATGAATTACAAAAGAAACTATGATTGGATGAAGAATTATTAATCAATGTAACATTTTTATTTCCATTTATTTCTGCGCTGTAGAATTTGGATTTGAAACATTACCCCTTTGACGTAGAATTGGTAACTTAATTTTTTAAGCCGGTAAAAAATTAAAAATTGATAATTTTAACGATTTTGAAGGAGTCGCGTAGCAACAACATTAAGATAAAATACGAGTTTAAAGCATTGCGAGTCAAACGTTGGTGGTAATAGGTGAGAAGGTAGTTTTGTTGATTTTGATTTACAGGTTTCTTATAATTTTAAAGAGTCCAATTGAACTCTCACTCAAGTCTGTGATGATGTTGGGGTGTGTTTGTCAAATCTCACCACTAGTCACCACGGTAAAAAACTGAGATAATTATGGGTAAGCGAGAGAAAGTGAATAATGGGCTTTAAAAGCTCACTCATGATTTTTTGCAATTAGAGGCGGCCACGATTAACATTGTTGATTACAATTGTAGTAATACTTATCCCACATGGTACTCTATTCAGTACTATAGATAGCAGATAGGTCCCGTTAGTTTCTGACACCTATAAATAACTCCTGAATTACCGGCTAGTCTTTCTTGGTTAAAGAGAATTATTCGACAAATATTTCTAAATGGCAACACAACTAACATACCTCCTGTATTTCTTCCAGTGATAATTCCCGATCAGTTCCTAAACTCAGCATCTTGGAGAAGTGTCGTGGTAGTCTAATGGCGCCAGTTTTAAAACTTTCAAAATTTGTTAAATGTTTAAATGATCCCCTCATTTTGGAATGTGTTTAACTTAACCGCGGACGATAATTAATTTAAGGATTCGGCGAAATAATTCGAGAGGAAAAGATAATATTGCAAACATTTTAATTCAATCACGAGCGCGAAGGGTCCGTTGCGGTACAATTAGTAACTTGGGAGAAATACGAGTACGAGTACGATTAAAAACACGACTGATCGCAACCGCCTTTTACCTCCGACTGAGGTAGCTCGCGCGGCGCCTGACGACATACCACCCTCAACCCTCAACTCCATTATAAGACAAGGCTGTGACAAGACGAATAATACCGCGCATCAAGATACCTTTTGGATTATTTTAGAAGCTTCGCGGGATATACCAAGAACTTATTTCGATAATGTAATTTAATTTAAATTTTAATATTGAAAGAAAGTGCCTTAAGTATGTTGTTAGGACCCCTTTAAGTTTTCTTTATGATGAATTATTTTATATACCAGCATTGGAGGATCGATATGAATGTAGAATTTTTACTATAGGTACATAATACTATGTTAGTAAAAGTATACCTATCTATATAAATAGGTACTTATCTACGGTAAGATAAATATCTACATTCAAGTAATATAAGGTCCAATACCTACTAGGTCTTTATATAAGGTACCTATACGCCTTGTTTAAGTTTTCGAGAAATCTTACAAGAATTTGACGTGTTATTAAATGTTTAAATTTTAATAGCAAAATATTAAGTTCAAACTTTAATAACTTGAAGTTTTCTCTAGTAATCGTAGCGGACTTTCCGACCTCGGTCACATTTTAGAAACTCTGACATTTTCATTAATTTTCATTGAGTTTTACAATTCTTTGAATTCTAGAAATCTTTTGTATTCATATTTTAATAATATTTAAAGTTACGAAATATTAATGAAGGTTCATAGTCTAAAATTAACTTTATTAACATTTCAACCGCTGATGTCTCAATTAGCCACAAACATATAAATACTTATATCGTCCCAAGGGAACTTACAATTGGAATAAAACCTAACCATTGTCCTATTCCTGGATGCGAGCTATCTGTGTGCCAAGTTTCAGCTTAATCCGTTTAACGGTTAGAGCGTGAAGGACTTACAAACAACCAAATATCCAAACATCTTCACAAACTTTCACATTTATAACATTAGTAAGATAAACATCAATAATCTAATAAAACCTCATGCGTTGGCTATCTGCGTATAGCAGTATAACTGAAATTAACTGGACGTTAAAGTAAACAGAGTTTTGTTGTAATTTGTTTAGCTCTTGGGAACGAGACAGGCGAACTTAACTTTATTATCGTAGAAACGTAGTAACACTTACATTTAGTAAATCCAGTTTCATGTTTACAGATAGATAGATACCTTGTTTTATAAATGTAATACTTTGTTACCTCAAAATTTTATTAAAATGTCAGCTTACTGTTGAACACAAAAGAGAAAAACACGTCAATCACTTTCCCGACAAATTAAGTTACAGAAATAGAGGACTGATAAGGTCTTATTAAATCATATTCTTGAAGTTTCTTACAAAATAAAATTGTTATCTGATAACAAATGCGGTATTAGATAGACGGAAATAAACGAGACGTGAAGTTTGATCAGTCATTCTTTCGCTTGTTGAATAATAACTCGGTATAAGTCGCGAAATGTAAAATCTACGCTGAACTCTTGATATCTACCTTCTTTCTGTAGGTATAAGGTATATTGAGTATAATTATAAAATCAATAAGGCTGACAACATATTGGTACTGTGTAAAAGATTTATAGCCAAAGACTAAATCAAAACTCTTTATTGTAAGTGACGCTATTGAAGATATGAACGTATAGTTTTATTGTTATTTTCTCAAATATTAATAGAAATATAAAATGCCATCTGACACCTATTCTAGACAACAATACGCTAATGTAGAGATTTTGTAAGCACACTGACTGTGTTTTTCTAGGGTTAAAGACTAATTTTTTTCTAGGGTTGGTACCTGTTATTATTTCTGTGCTGTACAATAAAGAGTATTCTATTCTATTCTAAGTCCATTTCTTTAGCATATCGGAAAGGAATAACATTATGGGTATATTTAAATATAATTATCAGTATAATTACTCTTATAAGGGTCAGTGTAAGTATTACGTACCTATCGCAATTTTTAAAGATTTTTGATCCCCATTCCTCCTTCACAAATGCCAATTTTATCTAAAAGTGTAGCCATTTTGCCAAGTTAGAAAAATTATTATACCCAAGTTTTTTTAGTCATAATAACAATGTTACGTAAAGCCTTATTTTCCCCCCATCTATGCAACGTATCATAATATTTTACAAGACCCCTCCTCTCCCCAAATTGCGTTACGTAATACTTAAAAGACCCCTAATATACATAGTATAAGATGTGTCTATTGATAAGATTGTGATGTAGTAATGATTATATAACCTAAAGAATCGTTGAGTAACCGTTTTCCCGAGGGCCGATTTACACGAGTTTAAATGTGTTATACAAGATTAAGTTGTTTTCAAGATATGATATAGATTATACTTATAGATACTATATTATGTCATGTACGAGTAGCTTGTAGTGTATCGTACTACAGGTCGAACTTACGAGTAATTTGACGAACAAGTTTGTTCGCCTAGAGCTGTTTGACAGTTACTTTAATTTTAGCAGTTGGGTATTTTATTTTTATATAAATTATATATAGTTATGTTTACCTCTATGTATTTTATTTACAGGCCAAGAAGGAGCCGTGAAAGAAGATAACTACTAACCATCTCAGTTAGTAACTCTGAATTTGTTAAATATGAAAACCAATATTTCCTACATCAAAGTAGTAAGCTATCTTCTTCAATCATGTAAGAATAACTGTAGTTTATTAACACTACTATCGAGATCAAAATATTTTACAAGGTGTTTTATGTAACAGAATTACACATAATTGTTTTCGCCTCCATTTTAATATAGCTTTAATTAATGAAATCCCGAACTTGAGATGAGTTTTCAGTAATTTTCGTGTTGTTCTACACAATAAATTTCTTAGTCCCGTCTTCGTATTTTGTGTATAAATTTTCATTCACTTCATATAAAAAGAGTGCAGAGTAGGTATAGCTTATTTATGTCATTTAAAATAACCATTTGTATAATCAAAGATACATACGCCTGTAGTTCTTAGACTTGCATGGCAATGTTCATTGGCAGTAGTAAGGTTCTGTATTACTCCATATTCTATTATGCTTGGCAGGCACCTATTACTGTTGTCATTTTTAATTTTTCAACAGGGGAAAGCTCTCCAATTAATAGTCCCAAACAAAACTTTGCACTTTAATGTTTATTTAAACGCTATCGCCACCTATCGGTATGTATGCAAACTAAATGAAGGCTCATAATTTTTTTTGAATGATAATCATATTTTCTGTAATGATATCTATCAATATTATGAAAAATTATGTTTACGTGGGTAATAATTTGCTCGTTTAATAATTGCTTATACTTAAGTAAATAAAAAGAAATATCCATCTTACCTTAAACATAGATACGATTCTGACATCCATTTTATTTACCTTACAACATTAAAAAATAACGAAAAAATCGCACTTACTTCTTGTGACGTCGGAATAGTTAATGGTAAATTTGGCAGTGTATGGGCACGTTTAAATAATAACATGCTCTTTTCAAATGTACGTTATACATACAATACGATAGCATTTATTCACTGTACCCTTCGTAATATGGCACGTTTTACTACAATGTCATTTTCAAGTGGTTTATCTTGCCATCAAAGTACTGCATTAGCTAAGTACTTAGTTAACATGTTAATCGTTTATCTAAAGCCATGTTTATTATCAGAAAATTAAAGCAATGTTCACGGAATAAGCGGAGCGGAAAATTTTCTTTTTTGAACTTTGATTTTGGCACGAAAAAGTTTAGCATACAACCTTGTGAATACCTCGTAGCCTATCCTCCTAATGCCTGGTTATATTTTGGATCAACTGAAGAATATTTTTCAAGTGAGGAATTCATTCAAACTTAACGCCCAAAGTGAGGTCAATGACATCACCAAGAAATAGAAGTAACTTTGCCGATAAAAGTAGAGCACAGAACTTTTTCTATTATCATTAGGGAATGTGACAGGAATAGTGTTTTTACTTTGCTAGATAAATCTTATATATTATTATATAACGCCTAAGTGAGTGAGTCTTCAAGTAATGTATAAATAGACTTTTAATAAGTTGGTGCCGGCACCATCTTATCAGTTCCAATGAACGTCAAGTGGGATTATTGTCAAGCAATCGCTTACTTTTGGTAAGAAACTACGTGCAGAAGTTTTTCTTAGTCTTAAAGGTCAACCGGAGCAACGCGTGTCTCTAGTTTCAAATAAGACAACACAAAATCAACAACAGCTACTTAAGAACCAATTTATAGTGATAGGTATATGTCAATGTTAAGAACAATACGGCAGTACAGATCTTTGTACAATTAGATTTCTCGATAATATACGATTAAAACCAAAGCTCTAAGAAAATAGGTACAATTTACTAAGTTGAGTTTTAGTAGGTAGCTCCAGTATATTCTCCTAGACACCCTGTGAACTGATTTTAAGTAAAGTATAACTAACTAATGGCGATGAGTGTTCCTTAGATAGAAGCTAATAATGTCGGGAGTGTTTGCAACGGTGCCGGTTATAATCCTTCAAATTAATTTGAAAGCATGCCTGTTCAAGAGATAGATTAACGGTTCGTAATATATTGTAAAATTAATAAAATTATCTCTAAACTAGTAAAAAAAATATATATATCTTTGTCATTATAATAATTTGGAATATTTTTACAAATCTACCTACCTTAGTAATGTATTAGCATTTTAGTAAGATCAATTCATCTGTTTTAAAAAGCCCTACTTTATTTTATCCCACGCTATTGCATTACTTTTAATGACAATTACAACACAAATATTTATCTTATTACAATTTACAACGTCGTTATCGTATCACCGGAAAACGATTTAATAAGCTCATGACTTTATCGCTAATTCCATCAATGAAATCGTTATACAATTTTATTATGCTTCAGTAAACAAGAAACTTCTAGACTGTACGAGCTTCAGCAGCAGAGGCGACTTTTAACATTTATTATCGTCATAAGAAGCTAATGAGGCACGCTTTCAGCCATGTATCTTGCAAAACTAAAATATCTCAAACATGTGTTAATTAACACAGAATTGAAATATTATTTATTAATAGATTTTCCGAATTATTACACGTAACGTGTTATTGGTGTGCAACGAAGAGAATGGAACCTGCAAAATTTAATCGAGAAAATATTTTACATATTTAAATGGATAAATATGTTTGCTTCAAGTACTTGATTGTAAATATTGGAATACAAAGTATTATTATAATTTTGACGTAAATACGTCTTTAAATTTTCTACCATACAAGGGCAATCCTAAAAACCTAAAGATAACAAAATCGGGGGATACTTTTTGGCGTTGTAGTTTCGAATCTATCGACTACCTACATCAAAATTAATTAAAATAACCTGATGAAATTATTTAACTACAGCACACAGACGTGTTCATGGCACAGATATGCCCCATTTTTTTATTATACTGCGTAACTACGTCAATACATACAAGTATAACGTAATACAATGTTTACGCTCTAACTAGACTATCTCGATTTATCAATAACTTTAGTAGGTTACATCAAAGCTTAAAAGCGGTGACACAATAATTATAAGGCATCATTGTGACTGATCAAATAAGTATAAATGATAAACGAAGCTTGATGTTACCGATAATTGTGTTATCTAGAGTGGAGAGTAGGTACAAAACAAATGTTAACTTTTAAAGCATCATTTTTGCTTTGAAGATTACGTTACAATGACTAATAGGTATATTACGCCATGTTCATGCAATTTTTAATCGATTATAACGAATAACCCAGCTGATTAAAATAACTTTTTTACAGTTTAGGATACATTGAAAGTGACGAGAAATATTTGTAACCGTGTTTTTTTAGCTTTTTACTTGTATTATTACATAAAACTGCAGCTTTACACTAAATATAAGGTAAGGTGGGGTAAGACTAACACAATGGGCAAGACTAACACTGTCTATTATCTCGATACGTATAGCTTAAATACGAAATTCTTCCAGTCTGTAAGATAGAACAAACGTAAATGTTCTCGGCTAAAACACACACATGTCGTTTCTTCAAGTAGGTACATATCGAGATCATAGACAGTGTAAGTCTTGCCCCGTGTGTTAGTCTTACCCCGCCTTCTTACCGATTTAATCGCGAATGTTTTTAGGTACATTATTAATTTTATAAGATACTTACCCTGAGGATTCTAAAGGGGCTATCAGTGAGTAGGCATACGTCTCCCGAGTTTAGGCCATCGGGTGTGTGAGACGGAAGCATGTTTTGTAACTCGCCGCCCGGATCTGGTTTTACAACTTCTCTTTGACGTCTTGTCAGCGCCCAAAACCATGCCTGAAAAGAAAGAAAACTTTAGCGTGCCCAGCATTATGCATAGGATTTTTACCAGGCCTGTAAGGGAATAGGATTTTGCTCTTAGCTTTTACATACATGCTTTGAACGTGTTGACGATGCGCGTTTGTGTCGATAAAAACGAGCGTTCTTTGTGGTTTCATACAATTAATATACTTACACGAACAATGTGTTAAGAACGCGATGTAAAGCACAAAGGTAACGCATATTAAAAGCGCGCATCGTCGGCGCGTAAGTTAATGTCGTGTGAAAGGGCTCTTATTTGTAAAAATTATGTCATGGATCCATGTCCATTAATTAATATTATAATAATCAATAGTTCGATTTACTTATTTCTCCGTTAACGTAATTTCTTTTTCTTTTCCTGTAGAATTAAGATATATAAGTACCTACATTATAGCCCTATATCCCAGGGAACCGAATAATGTTGATTTAGCAAAAACTACGAAAATTATGTTGATACCGTTTTTACTGTGGAGAACTGTTGGTTGCTCAAAAGTACTTTTATCAATCTCGGATAGATAAAACAGAAGTATGAAATAACTTAATATCTTGATCGCACGCACGGATATAACATGACAGCACTTTTGTTTTTCTTCTTTTATGAGGTTAGCAGTTTTGTCTTACCTTTTGCTGTTATTACAAAAAATTCTTGGGTTACCGAGCCTCATTCGATGTTTAGTCATCACCCATAATTTATTATTAATTAAAAATATATAAATAAAAATTAATTTTAAGAAAAAAACAAAAACCGACTTCAAAAGTAAACTAAAAAGTAAAA